>JACJUY010000965.1:0-152783 GCA_014220935.1 Platorchestia sp. MABIK | reverse complement strand
GTAATCGAAATACTCGAAAACCAAGCCTAATCGCACACAAATCAGTTATATCTTATTTTTCCAATTCATAATAACTGATGCAGAGAGGTACTAACATAAATTTAAACAGATCAGTATGGCTTCTCGAGCACAAACCCGGCCAGATCAGTGGTCGTGAATTACCTAAATATTTATACTTACAGTCATGAAACATACGTGCTAGTAACACATCCACGGCATGCCATCAATAAATTCAGTTAAAACAAAAAATCTAAGATCAAAACTGTGATTTTCTCGGATGCAGCTTTCACTATTTTCACAACTAAAAGAGGATAAAACCGCGAGAAATTTCATGGCGGAGGTAGTGCAAAAACAAGCGGAGACTAACAATTTTTCTAAAATAAATTTCCCCACACGTTGCTAAATTTTCTTCCCGGTAATAATGGCATAAATGTATGAAACACACAAATTATCAAAGCAAAAACTATCATCCTTTGCATCGGCGACAGCGTAGGACATTCTCTCGCGGAAATGTGAAGCGGTCTTAGAATATATGTTGCAAACCGTTGTGTTCAAACCCAGCTGAACTTTTTAAAAATCATGCATGGGATAAAATTCAAATTCCTGAGGCGAAGACGTACTTCCAGTTTTCCGATAATTTGCTGTGAATTCGAGCTTTCTAAAAATGGGGAAACTTTATCGGATGAAGCGCCAGCAGCGTAGCCCGGAAAACACAAAGCCATCCTCTCCGAGCAGCCAAGAATTCTCGAGCGTGCGATGCGGTTGGGCCTCGCCCACGGCTACGGAAGACGCTGTTAATTCTCTGGATTTGACCCGAGAAACTCCAGTTCAAATGCTTTATTTTCATAACTCTTTTTGATTATCGCTGCAAGGTAATGGTCGTCGAAACTTATTCAAAGGTACAAAAATGAAATCACTCGCAATATCATTATGGTAGGGCTAATAAGTTAAAAGACGATGGTGCTCACTGATAACCGAACTTAATCACTGTCATGAAAATGTTGCTTCATAGAGAATAATTTATTCGTTGATTAGATTAAATTTTAGGTTAGTGTCAGCCTCCCTCAAGACTAGTATAATGATTTCATATTCAACTTTCATCGGGCCAGTGGAAATGACAGAATTCGTTACTACTAATCGAACGTCTTTGTACACAGTACCAGTGGAGAACTTAGGGTACTGTGAATTCATTATTGGATTCAAGATTGAAAGAGTCTCGCAAGCAACGCTACAGACGCTTTATAAGGCGACTACAATTGTTATTGGCCCACTGAGAGTAATTTTGATAATTGACTCATACGGTCACAACACTTCCGATTCTGACTTGCACCACAGACTGGTGTGGTAAATAAATAGAAAAGAAAGAGAAATCGCTGTCAATATGGAGACAACACAAGGAATGTAAAACTATTCGGTATTCGTCAAATAGCTTTCTTTGTACTGTGTTAAGAAAATTTTCAAACAAATCTTGACGGATGTTTATGTGAAGCTTTTTCGATCTCCCCTGAAGTAACATTTATTTGACAGCAACACTACCATTCTGTGAAGTTGTTACGAAATTTCTATCAATTTTTTATGGAATGAAACTTCAGCGTAACATATTTACTTCATCGTCAACATAACCACTATTCTCATCAATAACATCTTCCCGTCTTTTTAAAACCTTGATGAAACCTCTCTCATTAAATTTAACCGGTTTAGACTCGACAAAAAGTAGCTTCAATTTGACTTCTCTTACAGAATGTTTCTGTCCTTGTAGACGATTCTTTAAGCTTACAAAAAGATGGTAATCCGTGCGAGCAAAATGAGGAGAATATAGTGAGGGAATGAAAACTTATAAAATAAATTCTCCATTACAATTCTTAATCGCTCATGATGTTTGGGGTCAGCCATTGTCATGGTACAGGATTACTCATTTTACGTTTACCGTTTTTCAGGGCCGTTTTTCCTACAGAGTAGCCTACAAAAGTTTAGCTGCTCATGGTACATATGAGAAATTAATGTTAAATTGACATCAAACAGCTCATATTCAATAATTTCCTTCACGCCTCATCACACACCGAAAAAAATTTCGGATGTGGAATAGGCTTTGAACTACGGCTGAGCTACTATCTTTTACGTTTAACATTATTACACATCATCCATTTCTCACCTTCATTAACGATTGTGTCTAAAATGGTGTTTGAAGTAGACAAGTTCGCGTGAGACACAGCAATCCACACATTGTTGGCGATCGTTTATGGAAAATCGTGTGGGACCCATTTTCCAGCCCTGAACACTTTACTACGTCTTACATTTCCCGATATTTGGCTGACGGTAAACTCCTTCCCCAGCTCCGAGTTGTCTTGGAAGGGTCGTCATCAATGACAGCCAGTAATTTCTCACGACTGTCCTTTGGTTTTTTTTTTTGTTTGTTTTTCTGTGAGACTGAAGTCTTTCATTTTAAAACATGAAAACCATCTTCTACAGGTCCTTTCCGATACATCATTTCCGCAAGTGTTCTTGAGTAATCTTTCAGCTGAACTTTCAGTCCTGCGCTTCCGAAACGCATTCAGCAAGATTTAATTTGAGTCCATAATAGTCGACCTAAATAAGCCTGCTTTTGACCAAAGCCCGCTTTCATGAATTTTTTATGTCAAAAGTCTTCAGCAAAGGATTGAACTAAGTGAAAGATCTATAAAAAACGTATTAATTTATGCAAAAGTGATTTCTGGGGCCGAAATTTTATTACAAATCTTTCTACATTAGATATTAGATATATTCTAACGATATTAATTCGCCTTATAGCAGCCGTAAAATGAAATAAAAAACAATAAGAATATTCTCTAAAGAGGAAAACAGTCGATAAAGATGGTCAGGAAAGAATCGTTAAGAAAACATAAGTCTTTCAAATCCTATAAAAAATCAAGAGGACAAGCCAACGAAGTAAAACCACAGTTCACAATAACAGACCCAGGCAATAAAGACCATGACACAACTTCAACGAACAGCATACTAGTGGAGTCCAACACACGTCCACAGAAAAGATCCCAACTGACGCACAAAGAAGAGGCAGTATGGGAATCATTAAAGGGCATAGCCCTGCAACCGCGCTGCGAGAGGGACAGCTTCCACAAACGTGCAAAGCTCCAGCCTTCCGGGACGTATAAAAGTAATGGCAGACGCTCAAACTTTCCACGGCAGGCACAATCGCGTCCAACATGCACACGGCCTCAAGTTCACTGTGGGGACCCGGACCGCAGGACAAATGGCCACAGGGAAGCTACGAAAGAACGTATTGCTCTACACCGAAAACTTGATCATGATACTCGAGTGTGTTAAATCCTTATCAGGCATCAATGATGTAGGGCGAGCCGGAGGATGCTACATTAACGTGAATTGCTTATATTTTCCAGTTAAAGTGACTTTTAGTTAGTAGATAGACCGTGGAATGGGCGCCAGTCTTAACAGCACTAAGCATTTACTCCACGGGACACAAGCGCACAATGAATGCGTTCTCGGTCTTGGAGGTAAAAAAAAATATGAACCCGAATACCAAGACATTTAGCGTTAGTCAAGAACGCACTTTAATTGATTAAATACATTACTGATTTGGATAATTTAATAAATTACTTGATTTAAGAACCGAAACGTATTCAACGAATAAGAAAAATAAAATAATGGATTTTACATAGATGGACGGAACAATAAAATTTTCGATATTTATGAATCAATTACCGGATAAATAGATGAAGATAAGTTTTCGCAAGCTCGGTTATAAACTGCAACTAATTTTATCAAACACTCAACTTGATGGCTGGGTGGCGCAAGGGTAATATGATGTATTAGAGACTGATCGAATATTCGCCAACGCTTGACAGCGGCACTATGTCAGGGAAATTACCAAGCCCGGTAATGAGTTGTTACGCGTGTTTTCCCAATAATTTACTCCAAAGCAAAACACGTTCTGGCCTTTGCCGAGTTCCATGCTTTAAAAATTAACGCAAATAATGGGCGTGTGGTATGTGAATCATGAAGAACCTTATACCAAGCAGAATGAAAGTATGTAAGCTATCTTACATGAACTTCAGTATTTATTCTGTTACAGTAAATATTTTTCAACAATATTAACGCCTCAAAATGGTAGGAATCTGATTAAAAATTCCAATACAGAAGTACCTTCCATTCTTAAGCGACGACACAAGCATTTGGATACGGGTTTTGATGTAGTTTCGTGTTGGAGGGCTTCATATAGTATTCTTTCTGAGGTAACTGTAACTTATTTTGGGGTTAAAAATGTGCTACACTTCAGATGTAAGTGGGGAAAAAATTTGAAAATAATAAAAATTGTACGTCATGGGTATGATGCATACTAACATAGGATTTCACAAGTTCAATTCCAATTTTACAGAACCACGAAATGAACAGAAATGCATCAATTGCAATACCCTTACACAAAGGGTAAATTCAAGTGTAGCAACTGAAGTGGATTTGCGACGCCATTTGTTTGACCTCACTCATCCGCTACTCTTGAAGTTCCTATTTCACTACGCATCCAATTCGTTGGTCCCATCATTCATAATCAATTTTTATTAGAAGTTTAAGGGTAAAAGTAAAACACAGAGTTCACACCTAAAAAACATAAACATGCGCAGCACAGCTGAAGGATATCTTTAGTACGACATAAACGAGATTTAGAGAAGCAAACATACTAAAATATTTCATATGCTTCCTTCTACGAAAGGCTGACGCTAGCTTTTCATTTTTAGAAACAGCAACCCAGTTGTAGAAAAGTTCAAAATCTTTTCTCAAGAACAGCACAAGGCTCATGCATCGATAATGAAATGAGAAGTACGCTACTCGGGTACCAATCTTCTGTATTTACACAGGAAATGCAAATTGTCCAAGAAACGCTTCGTCAAAAGCGCATCATGAGTGATAGCACCGCTCACGAATATACGAGTATTTCTGAGTAACGCCGCAGCAAGAATGAACTTGGTGCACGCTCGCCAAATTCTTTTGAATACTCATACTAACAAACTGCTTATTGGCCGCTATAAGAAATAGCGTCAATGTTTCTTTCGAATACACATAATAATTCCCTCTTGAGCATTAAAGAAATGCAACTTTGATCATTACAGCACAAGTAAATACAGATCCAGAAGCGAAGCATCCAACTATTCACCATTCTAGAAGATAGTGAAAAGTTGCATAAAACATACAAGATCGCGAATGAGAGCACGAATTAAGATTACTTTATACGTTACTTAAAGCCTACCAAACCCCAAGAAAGATGATTTCGTGAGAGGAAGGAGGAAAACACCATTTAGAATGGAATTAAGGGAACGGGGAATCCATGTTTAAAGTAATATTTGAAAATAGAAGTATTTCTGTGACCAAAGATCTTAAATTTTTAAGGGCTTTTGAATCAGTAAAATTTGAGCACGGATTAAGTATCGAATAAGGGAGAATGTTTCAGTAATGCTATGATACAGAGTAACTTTTGTAACTTTTGTCCATAAATTTCGAAAATTCAGCGATTTGTACATCATCTGAGCATCACAAAGTAAATTAATTTGGCTTGAGCATAGGTCAGCTATAGAAATTGCACGTCCGAAAGAAAAACTCAAAAGAGATCCAGTGAGAAGAAAAGTAAAACCACACAAGTGATAGAATTAAAAAACATCCATTTTGGAGAAATAAAACTCAATTATCTGAAACCCTGCAATTTCTAACATGAAAATTCAGCTATAAAAAAGCCTAAGAACTATTAGCAGCAGCTACTCATATCAGAGAAATTAGCGAAAGTGAAAATTTGTGACCAAATTAAAAATCAGACCGTAAGCTTAACATTTTGGTCTTGTCGGAGAAATAATATGTATAATATAGAATATTTCATAATGAACCAAAGATCTTCACACCATAATTTCTAATTTTTTGATGGAAGAGAATTCAATTTCAATGAAGAGAATTTATAGAGATATTGACATTATGGAAAAATCCATTTCAGTGAACTCCTTGGCCATGGGGATAACAATTATGACCAGACACAATTTGCGGAATGTATCGAGTCGTGACCCTGGACAGCATTACATGGTAACCCGAGTCAGTCAAACTAGGAGACGTTTGTACTCAAAAGACTGAGGCTAACTCGGTTTAAGATTCCACTTAAATCTAATGAAAGAAACGTAGAGACGCATGAAACGCTCCTACCATGCAGGTCGAATCTTGTAGAAGCGCTCAAACGAGACTCCTCGTTACCGAACAAATGTTTCAGTGAAATCCTCCTCAGAGTTCTGTTGTATTTTTGAAGAAATGAATCGTGTACATCCAAGCTGTAATAAATAAAAAGTGGAGAACTTATGACTGTAGCAGCCTGAACACGAACACAACGAGGAAAAATCGCTGGAGACGATTTGTCCAACCGAGTGGGTGGAGGTCAGACTGCATTATGCAATAAAATCCCTAATATAACAGGAATTTGAAGTACGGCGAAATCATCAAAAACACTCACTTGATTTTCAAAAGAACGTAGTTTTCAGAGGAAATAATACATTATACACAGTTTATGCCTACAAGCAACATCACAAAAAAAATAAACAGAAATACGAACTTCAGAAAGTTTTAACTAAAGGAGAAACAAGAAAAGAAAGAGGATAGCGCATGAGAGCTGAAAACTTACACTTTTATTCCATGAAGACATTACAGAACCACAGTTTTCATAGAGCCATTACCATAGTTCAAAGAACAAGGCGGAAGACAATTCGGAGAAGCGGCCGTCACACGCTAAGGCAACATCTACAGCACAAGCCGCCAAACCGGACTGCCCCATGCAAGACCGCACAGCGAAACAACACGAGGAGTTCGATCGCCGGACACCTGTTGCTGTGCCAGGTCACGTTCGAGAAACAGACACGAGGGGAGCGGCCTTGCTGGCGTCTACCCGAGTCAAATACGAGGCACACTACCTCATAATTGCGCCTTCTTTAGTATTTGCCGAGTGCAGTGGAACTTGAATGCTACACTACAACCGCATACGAGAACTAGTTTTTGAATTTCTATTCTGAACCCAAAGGAACATTCAAATATTGGATCAGAAACTTTCCAGTAAGAACCCAAGGTTCTCAACCAGGGGTAAGTTGATTCCTGTTTGAGGTAAATTTCGGCCTTATGTAAAAGTCGAAGGGGTGAATGATGGATGAAAGGTTGAGAATGGCTGCTCTAGACGATGTAAGATCCCGCGCATTTCGCACTGCGTACCAGGCGCACATCGTCGCTACTGAAAAGGTTCAATTCAAACACGTGCAAGTACTTCATACTTGGTACCATGGGAGGTGGACATTGACCCCAATTCCACAATATTGTTTCACTATTTTGTCAAAAGCACGTCCTTCAACGCAAGACAAATTTAAAAAAATAGCTCAATCTTACACTCAAGATCGAAATTTTGCATTCGAAATGCGGCAAAATTGGAACGTGAAAAAAGTTGCACTCACACGAAATCCGTAACTAAATTCACCTTTTTCCATTTAGATTGATCCCAAGACAATCATTCTCCTAGTTACACTGAATACCTGATACTGAATGAAACCTCTGCTCAACACCAAGAAAGTAATCAACGAGGGATCTTTGATTAATTTTCACGAGAAATCCAAAGAAGATGTAAGGAATGATCGGTCTCCGAGTGGCGCCCTCGCGCAGGTACGCGACGCTGGCGCGCAGGTACGCGACGCTGGCGCGCAGGTACGCGACGCTGGCGCGCAGGTACGCGACGCTGGCGCGCAGGTACGCGACGCTGGCGCGCAGGTACGCGACGCTGGCGCGCAGCCAAACTCGACAGGAGGCGGGACGCTGTATGCAGGCAGGGAGGCAGGTGCGGGAGCTGACCTCTCAGGCGACATACCAGTCCGTTAGCCTCCACTGCCCCGCCCTCCTACACCAGTTCTATGCACGGCCTACAGACCTATGGACTCTGCGATGGTTTTAATGAAGTTATAGTTAAGGTATATCAGTCTTATAATGAATTCATTTGCGTTTTCTTAAAATTATTGCAAATTCGTTGGATCTAAAATTAAAATTTAATTTAAGAGCTAGTCAAAGAACGATTAAACATTGACTGTCGTCATTTTCTCGCGTGAAAATTCGTGTTAAGGGGACAACTAATCAGAAATCGAATTAGGTAACCTACTTTTCAATGGTAACGATATTGCTCTTCAATTGAAAACAAGAACTGTTATTGCCTTATGTAGTCGAATGATCTCAAGGTAAGATTCTGTTAACAGAATACATCAAATGAACACAATATTATCAGACCATACATTTGAGCGGGACATTTTTAGAGGACGTAATAGCAACTGCTTAAAACTAGTTCTTAAACCTTGCTGTGATTGAAAGTGTGTAATGACAATGAGTTTAGAGGAAAAAAACACCAATGGTAGGAAAATGAGTGTAAGATCGATAAATTACACATTGAAAAAGCAAACAAACTTCTTTATCGGTCCTAATAAGAATGAGAGCGACATATTGGCATCCGACTCATTAAATGAATGGTAGTGTACAACAGAACATCTTCGTAAAAACAAAACGTTTCGCCACTTACATCCCATTAGCAAATAGAAGTTACCAGCAATGAATTCTCGGCCTTTTATCCGAGACATTCGCGGAATGTTTCAATCTCCTAGACAAGATGAGCTGGAATTTACTGGCGCGCGAACATTCAGCTTGTTGACTCTAAACTTCAGAAGCTTTTCAATCTCTCAGATGAAGCGCACAAATACACCAAAACAGGTTCAAGAACGAGCCTAGTTTAACGGCCCACGTCAAGGACGGGTCCATGCACTTTAATCCATTCCAGACGAGATACCGAGGCATCTGATGAACGGGCTAAACTAGAACGCATATAAACGACTACCGTAACGAACTGATCTACTCAAGAACAGAACTGATCGAGCGAAAGAGCGCAGGTCAAAGCTATGCGCGGTAAAAGGGCAAAAGGAATTTCGCGATATAAGCTACTGCGCTTTTTTTCAGCGCTGTGAGAGCTTTCAGTCGACAATATAAGAGCCAATTCCATTAGTGAAGAACTCAAACGAAGCAAAGGTAAAACTTCACCTTAAAAATTCCGAGATGATGAATAAGGTAAATAAAAATTCGCAGGAGAGCGCCATCAAGTAGACGAGGCGTGGAGTCCTGCTGCGTCTACGCTTTCAAAGCACAGGAAACGCGTGCATAATCACGCGAAGCTCCTCCTTCGACCACAGACACCATTAGGTAAATGATGCAACGACTCTGCAAAACAACAAAGCTGCTCATCCTACTCTTTGAAAAAACCCAATTTTTATGAGATGTGTTTTCAATCACGTGCGTTAATGCTATGTAATAATTAACCTCATTCGTTATTTAGAATGTCAGCTCAAGATGTTATCTTTTATTATTATTATCTAAGAAAGTTTTAGCCTCCCTTAACCACGACAATGATGTTCTAAGAGAGGAAGGAAGCAGGCACCATTTAGTATGGAGTTGAGGGAACGCGGAATCTATGCACAAGGTGCACAGAAACAGTAAGCAAAGAAAGAAGTTCATGAAACAAGAAAAAGTTGAAGAAGAAAGTGGTAGGAGCTGAAAAACAGGACAGCAGTGAACCGAAAAAAGATGGTCCGTAACAGAACAAAAACCTATTTTATTTCAACAAAAAGAAAGCCTACCTAACCCTTAGCTCGGGCCCTCACATTTTCCCCCTGGGAGCGCTACAATTCCCATAGATACAATAGTTGTATCCCCCTGAGGGGTGTCAGCTCAAGATGATGCAGAATTGTTTTTAATAATTATTAAATCACTGCAGTCGACATTGATTCAGGCTCTCGAGAAGAGAGTCGGCCATCCAATCGCATTGATCACTAAAGGTCAATTTAGAACTGTCCGTCGATTGTTATCGCTCAAAACCAACAGTGGCAAAAGCTCAATATTACTACAAGAGAGCAAACTTGCACTAAAACTGAAGTGAGTTAAATTCAACGTTGAACGGTTGACAACGCAGTTACGGTATTCTTCGTAGGTATTGTAACATGAATATATTGATATGGATTTAACTTGGTTATCAACACTGAGTCTCAAAGCTCAACGAAGCCTCGCAATGTATCTCTCAGAGATGAAATAAAAATTCATCTTTCCTTTCGAAAATAAAACATTGTTGATATACCACCTTTCATAAACAGAAAAAATTCCAATTCGTAACTCTTTGATTCAATAAACAGTGATCCCGGTGCTTTAGCTGAGGCTGCTAGTTTAAGGGTTTCTGAACTACTTTTACGACGTGAGGTCTGAAACAAAGTACAGGGTGGCGCATAAGTTACGCAACCTTTAAAAAATTAATAATAAATAAACTATGAAAGGTATAACGATAGAGTAAATTGCAAAGAATAGAGGAACTCTTAAAGTTTATTCACATGTCGTATCCTGTCTACAGATACCCAGTGTATATTGCGGTAATAAATCTTTAAAATTTACCTTCAAAAGGGTGCGTTACTTATGCGCCACCCTGTATAATTACATTACAACACAAAATATCGCATTTTACCACACTCAGAAATTAGTTGAGCATATCAAGTCAGGCTCTAGCACACGACCAAGAGCACAAGTGTTGCACGTCACATGGATCCTAATGCAAAAATATTAGTCTCATGAGGAAGATTAGATTATTAGATTTATAATTAGTTTAAGCCTCCCTATCCGCCACAAAGGTGATCCAAGGAGAGGAAGTAGGAAGGCACCATTAAGTATGGAATTAACAGAACGTGGAATCTATGCAGAAATAGCATAAAAACCGTAAGTTGAGAAAAAAAATTATGAAAGAAGATCGAAGTCGAAGAAGAAATTAGTAGGTGCTGAAAAAAAGAGAGCAGTGAACCGAAAAATGGTGTCCTTAACATAACAAAAAAAACTTTTATTTAAAAAAAAGAAGGCCTTCCTCTCAGCTCGGGCCCTCACACATTTTTCCCTGAGAGTGTTAATTCCCATAGATACAATAGTTGTATCCCCCTGAGGTAAAAGTGACAACACTGCTGGGTTAGGGATGTCACAGATAAGTAAAAGGAAGATGCTGTGATGGGGGATGGAGAGTTGGCTCACTAAAAAGTGGGGAATAAGAGAGAAAAAAAGGTTGAGAACCAGTGGTTTACAGGGTACTCCAGAGAAGGTCCTGGGATAAATTTAGGCGCTCCTTGAGTCAGACAATAAATTTCCACTCGGCTTTCTGCCCAAGACTCAAGAAGCATGGTTACCACACTATTCCATGGATTTCTCCGAAGACGAAAGATATTTGTACTTTTACCGTACAATACGGGTTATGATAGTTAGCCTTCTCTAGAAACTTCACGAAACATTATGCAATAATGATGCAGAGCTACTCAATTCCTCACGGTTACCTTGAACGCCGTAACGTGAGATCATTATGTCTCGAAACCACAGCTATGGGAACTACCGTTTTCGACCCTCTACTAGGTTGGGCGCGTCAAAAGAAGTAAAGAGCTTGTGCTGCACATGTAAACAGGGCCTCTTTGAGAGGCAGTACAGAGGTGACACAACTCCAGCCGTCCACACACCTGGCGACACTGTCTGTACCCTAACTCGCTTCAGCAATATCAATAGCTAACAAACAAATTTCGCTCTGCCTAAAAGTCCATTTTTATTTGAAAACTGCATTCAAAAACAAATCAACTCCACTGAATGGCAACAATCAATGAGTTAATACAGGTTAATCCCTCGGAATAAATTGAATGTAAACGCACCTCCAAAAGAAGGCGCATTTACACGTCACAGAAGACAAGTGTGTACCTAAATGAGAACGAACGTTCGTACACAGTTAATCATCCTCCAAATTTTTCTACAATGATTCTAACTCTTTTAGTCACTCAACCTTCTAATAGCCACCGCGAAGAATTTCAAACAAATTTAGTCAATACGTCGCCAGAAGATGTTTTCGCTCATTACTAGCGGCATTTATCACCACAACGAACGCAAAGCCTACTATATATGGTGTAAAAAAAAAACTGCAAGGCAGCAACTGCCAATATGATTAAGATGCACACTGAACTGAATAATAAGATGCAATATAATACGAACAATTTCAACATTAACGAGTAAATTAAACACAAGAGAAACATTTAACTTGAGACTCAACCCGTCGCGCTTGTTAAGTTCCCGTAAGAAACCCTAGCAATTAAAAAAAATCTTGAATTATCCATCATTGTAGAGACGACTGAGGAGTAATTTAAGCCTGATTACCAAGCTTGTAGTTCATGGTAAGCGAAACAACACAACTAAGCATGCGATCAGTAGGTCGGTCACTAACTGATTCACAAGCTGAAACGCTGAACTCTTACGTCATTCATATGCTCAAATTGTTCTGCTGACAAGTTCACGCCTTATTGCATGTTATGAGTGATCAGTTTTGTAATATTTCAATTGTCTGACCCCACAAATTAGAGCTTTGTATGATGGATCTTACCTCACAAAGTTAAGCAAGCCAATTCCCAAAATAGAAAAAATCAGTAACCGCACTCAAGAATCGACGCCAGTTTCGATTAGCAAACGCTTAGAAATACAGCCTGAAATATTATCAGAGTGCAGCCTGAAATATCAGAGCCGGGCACGGTTTGCAGTCCCTCCAGGTCTGTCACGCCAGAGCGCAGACGCTCACATAAAAGAGGGTACCTCATGGCCCTTGCGCTCGTAAACTCACGACAAGGAAATATGAAGTACTACTGAAGACAGCAAAGCCGGTAACACAAAAAAAATGAGCTGCTAAAAACACAAAGTGACTGCATATTCAACTACAGGATTTCTTCCTCCCTCATTGTAACGCATCCTACGATGAGGTCCATGGAACTGAAATTAATGAAAAAACTATCGGAGATTAACTCATTACTGTCTAAACTCTTTCACTCAAATAAATGGTTTTACAATCAATTTCATAAGATTGACACTAGTTTCAGATTGTCCCCAATCTGTGAATGTGGAAGTTACCACTAGGGCATGGACTTCTTAGAACAGCCTTGGGTACGAATTGGTCAAGGTTACCAACATAAACATTTTAAAAAAGATTAGAGCGATGTTTTCAGGCTGTAAAGAGTTTGTAGACGGTCTCATGGACGATAGTTTAAAAAAATCACTATAAATTAATACAAATACTCAAGTCGAACACGACCTTAGGTGCCAGGTAAAGTATGAAATTAAAGAAAAAAGTCGATACCCGCTACAAGAACAGAGTTTTCCCAAATGCAATTTGCATCAATAAAGTGAAAGTCAAATTAACACAATCATTTGAGATTTTTAGACCAAGAACTCCAGCTAAGGAAGTTGCTTCAAAGTAACTATAAAGGAGGAGCGCTTAAAGGAATACGGAGCACTAATTTTGACGTAGTTATGCCACTTTCAAAGGGCATCAATTTTTTAAAACGTTAGAGACACACTAAACTCGAGAAAATCAATGGCGGGGAACACCTGCCTTGAAAATAACGAATCAAGGAACCTACGAAGACACCTGATTTGAAAATAATGAAACAAGGAACCTACAAAGGCATAAAATGCTACGATACATAAATGGCTACGTGCTTAAAAACAAAAAAATGACGTCACAGTGTTTCTGTAGGGAAAGGTTCAGTCATATTCACTTCATGCCATACTTATTTCACTTCCGACACCGACTAAATTGGTTAAAACTTACAGAATAGGTCTGAATTAAATTTACCAATTTCAAAAAATGACAATTTACACAAATATTAGGGCAGCATTAATACAACTAGATGCATTATATTACATAACTTCTGATTCACTGTAAGTAATACCTGAAAAAGGAAGAGTTGCATCAATCCTTTTTATGTTTCTGCACTATCAACGAAAATCATGCTTTAGTTATCGCCGTATAGACTTATTGTACCAGGCTGAGCTCAATCCAGTGTCAGGCAAATATACAAATCTTCAAAATGCCCTAGTTCTCGGCAAATTCCCAAAACAGCAAAAACTGGAAGCGGTTTTTGTCTCGCTTAGTTACCAGTCAAAATCTGCGTCAACTTACAACACATATCTACTGTTCTATTTAGAGCGCAGGACTTGCTGTAGTTTTATACGTGTCTTATTTCAGATAAGCGAAGGTTTCCGGCTGAACTGTTGACAACTAACTAGGATCAATTCAACAAGCATTTCTTGTCCGTAAAACAAGTGTGATTCTTTTTGCAATTGTTAGATTATATAGTACACAAAAAATGAGTTTTTTAATGATCTCTTTTCAGGGCAATATTGTTCTTTAATACCAAAAGTGCATCGCTTTAGCAAGTTTATGTGCTAAACAGATGGACAAATCAAACGCTAGATCAATCGAACGGTCGATGCAAATTTTACGAACTCCAATCAGCGTCAATCACCACACGGAAAAAGAGAATGAGGCTCACTGTTGACCAGCATACTTAATGCAAGCACAGCTTATGAGGCACTCAGATTGAAGGCGTCAACTTGAGGTGCAGCTGAGCGGCAACCCAATGAGTTCGACGCTTGTAACTCGGCAGCATCAAGTTGAGAAGACGGTAGCGTTAAGACCAGTCGTTCTCAATCGTGTTGGAGGGACTGAACCCCGCAAGTTCCATATATGCATTCATCAAACCCTTCGTAGTTGAAAAAATAAAATGTGTTTTTGTTTTTCAAATTCAAAACATACGTTTATAACTATTTACTGTATTAGTGCACAAACTGTGCCATGCCAAACCCAGAGATTCGACTCGCCAAACCCCTGGGGTTCGACCGAACCAGTTTAAGAACCACTGTTTAATTAAGACCAAACAACAGCGACCCAAGCAACATCACAGGCCACGCATCCAGCTCGCTGCTGCTCTCTCATCGCTAGGAGCAGTGGAGTCACGTTCAGCGCACGCCACTCGATCTGAAGCAGCGACGCTCTGGCAAATTAGCCTCCCAGTGAGAGGCGGCGATGGCATCTGTCTGCAATTCGTCTGTTCATCTCAGGTAGGCCTCACAGGTCATTCGATCCAATTTAGGAAGGCTTAATCAAATCATCAATAAGGCTTATAAAGCCAGGCGTGTCTTCTTTTCGAGCTTGACTTGGCATGCGACGGATATTCTTTCTTTGTCTCGCATTCGTGAGATCGCTAAAACATGGTCTAGTGAACTCGTACTGAATATACAGTGGCAATTCTTCACATGACCGGGCACTGGTAATCCCACAAATGGAGACAGAATAGCAGAGACGATCCAAGTTTAAAACACAACTTATGAACTGATTTAGATATCGAAGCCAAAATGGCTTAACTAATTGCTACTAATCATTTTCGAAAGCACTAGGTTTCCCGACTTGACTATTATTTGTGCACCTCGAAAATTTACAATAGAATACTAACTACATAGACAACTTTCAATGCATACATCCTTAGCATACTATTTAAAAGGTCAAAGGGATGAAGTTGCATTCAAGCCTCGTGCATTGAATAACTAAGAAACTACAAAAAAGCTTCATTTAGAAGGAACTAAGCACATCGTTTTAGTGTGCATCGGAGCTAAGACGTAGAACTTGATGGGACTGCGGTGCGGTCGTTCAAGTATCCCAAAACGAGAAAATAGAAGGAGGATACGTGATTACGCTCTGGTCAGAAGCACACTTGTAATCGATTGCATTTATTATTAGTTAGTTTTAGTCTCCCAAACCACCACGAAGATGTTCAAAGAGAGGAAGAATAAAGGCCCCATTTAGTTTGGAGTTATGGGAACGCGAAATTAATGCACAAGGTGCGTTCCCGAACAGGATCCTGTGCGCATAGAAACAAGAAGTTAAGAAGGAAGGTTATGAAACAAGATAAAAGTTGAAAAAGAAAGTAAAAGATGCTGAAAAACAGGATAGCTTTGAACCGAAAAAAAAATGGAATTGAATAAAACCAAACATTTCATCTCAACGAAAAGAAAGCCAACTTACCTCTCAGCTCAGGACCTCACATTTTTCCTTCTCGGAGTAATTTTCATAGTTACAATAGTTGTTCCCCTCTGAGGGGAAGTACACTTAATGAGTTACAAAAAAAATAATGACAAAGTTGTAAGGAAAAATTCCCTAGGATCAAATTTTATTATTTTTGAGAATTTAATTTTTGAATTAAAAAACTCTTTTTTATTTAATGTTTTCCATGAACATTTGAAAGAGTGAAACACGAGCGGAAAGGTAGAATCAGAATATCGTCGAAGCTGTCTAGTTCAAGTACACTCGTATACTTGCAGCAAAGACGCATCGATATTTATGTTAAAAATTAGGACGGAACGAACAAAGAACATTACATTCGAAAATTAGGATGAAAACATTTTTTGAGAACTTTCAAGTTCTCTCACAATTCTCATGAAGATATACAAAAAAAGTGTCAGCTCATCCGGTGAGTTTTTAGAGAGACGAAAACGCACCCTCGACGATGCACCACATTACGTTCCTGCTCATATTAAGAGGCGATGGTATCAGGTGCCAGCAGTGTGATGTTACTGCACAAGTCAAACTCGGCAGTCGACTCGGGAATGATTTTACTCCCTTAGGAGACACCACAGCGAGCTACTGAACGGAATGCATTTATCGAAAGCGCCTTGACCTTGTCCCGACGTAAATTAAAATACCTTACGCGGCATTGTCTCGAATTCCAACTTCGTCGAGGAATTTAGATTTCGAAGTTGCTCAGCTTGTGTCCTCGCTTTATAAGCATTTGTCATCAATGAAACTTCTCTCCGCCGATAGAACGGCTGCTGATACATACTCTTAAGTCGAAGTTGTGTCGCTTTTGGTTCTGATCACGAGTCTCACGTAGACAGAAAATCAAGAAGCTACGAGTAACGAATGTAACAGAGATGTCTTTAATAGTGAAGTATAATCAAATACTCGAAAGTTGCACACCATCCGAAACGAGGATTGAAACAACTGGAGTACACGATACCTCATACATGAACGATGACAATTCACACATTGAAGCAGATACAATCGGGAACACAATTCCTCTTTCAACTAAATTTCAATTGGGTTTTCATAATCTCATGCCTGCCTGTACGCAGGTTTATGGACAAAAGTGGTCTAAAAGCTGAGACGAACTCTACTAGTTTAAAAAGATAACAATTATTTTTTTCCATTATTAAAGCAAGCAAAACACGGAGAATAAGACAAAACTAATAGAAGCACTATCACGAAATACAATGAATTTTGACTCAGAAATGGTTGTACCAATTGACAGAGAGAGTAATTTTTTCACATACTTTCCAATTAGTTAAAAAGAGGCACATGAACTCGTAATTTTTCATCTAAAACATCTAAATGGGAGCGTGTTTAGTCCTTGCAAAATGAGTGGGAAGAGGTGCCCTCATTGAGATCTTCAGCTGGTCTACCAAGGTTGCACATTGTTCACAAATGGAAAGAGCAAGATGACGAAGAAAAGCTACGGTTTTAAGGATAATTGAAGGTAGCTGTTAGGTGGGTAGTACTACATTAAGGTCTACGAACGAGTGCACTGTACCAGGTTTTTCTTTTTCCTTTCGACGTTATGAGTGACGGATACAAATCCTCAGTAGAATTTAAGTCCCTTATGATCATTCTGGTTTCCCTTCATTCCCTTATGATCAGAGAATTGCATTCCTTTTAAAATAAATCAACAAGCTGGAAGATGCATGAAGCACCAATGCATTTTGATACCATACATGACAGAGGAGCAAACATATTCGTTAGAAGTATGATTTATTGATGCCAAAAAGTCATAACTTCAATAATCGTGATGTTCAGATTTCATGAAATCCGTGTTCAACACCAAACTCAAAAAGGGGATGAACTAAATAATTTACGCTTTCTTATCCACAACAAACGTGGTCCAAAAAGAGCAAGGAGGTAGGAACCTTTTACCTTGGAATAAAGGTAATCTGCGTACGAGGTGTGCCCCCCACACACTCCCCTTAAAAACTAGCCAGATTGAAAGTTCATGAAACAAGATAAAAGTTGAACGAGAAACCGTTATCGATGCTGAAAAACCGCCTGCAGTGGATCGAGCCAAAAGGTCCATAAAAAATAAAATATATATTCTATTTCAATATAATGCCTACCTACCTCTAGGCTCCAGACCTCACACTTTTTTCCCCGTGACAGTGCTAATACCCATGGATAAAATATTTTTTTTCACCAACCTGAGGGGCCGTAAAAAGTGATACTCTAATGTAACAGCAAAGTTGTGTTTCTACAGTCTAAACTATTACTTAAAAAAATTAATAACATTTTTCGGATATAGTGTAGAGTCAAAAGAATTTTCAACCTCTCCACGAATATTAGGGAGAAAGCTAGAGTTCAGATCAGAATCCGAGCTCATATTTGCCAAAGATGGCAGCAGCAAACAAGGAGAACGTGAAACCTGAGAGCGAAGGGACAACAGAACACAAACAATGGAAAAAAATAAAATAATTGAGTATGGGCTTCTTCAAAAGCTACCCTCCACGTGAACACCATGATGAAAAAATCGAGGGAGTTCCGGACAGCAGGATTGAATGGATGTCACACAACGTAACTTAGTTCGACCTTGTTAATCCTTAATGGGTGAAAAGAATTACGCTTCGTTCAGACAAAAGAGCGAATAAATTTCTACCAACTGTGCTCAAGAATGTAACCTTTGGTGAAGAAATCGGAAACCAGCCAAGGAGTGAGGCAAAAGGTCGAACGAATCCCTTGAATCCTCATTTCATTGTACATCTGTTTGAATACGAGTACATAGCCAGGAATCTCATGTTTGAATAACTGCTAAAACAAGAAAATCGTAATCCACTACTTAATGACGCGAATACTCTAAATCCTGGTAGTCTGTTTCATCAGCGCCAGAAGTAAAGGATCAATAAAGATATCAGACTCTTATTTCCTTTTTCTCCTAGTCTAATGAAGAACACGTTAATCCAAAACATTCGGCGAGCAAGGGCTCCATAAAGTTTAAAAGCCATCGGAAGGCGATTAAAAAAGTGTCTTCTCACTAGGAAAGAGCAAAAGCGATGAGCTGCGTTCAAGCACCATCGAACTCACGAGAAAGAAAACATGAAACAAATGGACATGAAAATCGAAAACAACCATGTTTTGAAATTCAAAACTATTCATTAAGAGAAACAAACAAAATAGCGTAATTTCACAGTAACAGATGGAAAAATTTACCGGTATGCGTTATACTGATATACATAAATCGAAAATTAATAAAAGACATTCGTGTGACCTGAATGAACACTTGAAGTACATGAAAGAATTTTTGAAATATCAAAATATTCTTCTATACTTAGATTTTAAGCAATTCTCAGTCACACACGGAGAAAAAGGAATGAATAACGTGAAAATTTTCACGCAAGAATCGAGAGTCACGCATTCATTGCGCTATTGAAGTGAAGTATATTTCAAGATTTACAAAAATGCAGACCTTACACTGAAATGAACCTTCTACAGCGCAACAAACAGTGATCTCGAAGAAGTTGAGAATACGGCAAAACTGCTCTGAGGGAAAGCCTAATTCCCAGAAATGACCAAGGCACCAAACATATTCATGGAAGAGCGTACAAATTTTCAACTCCCCATCAACAGCCCAGTTCCCAAGATACCTGACGAATAATTTCCCCGAAATTCTACATGTAGCAAAAATTCAATACCCTTAGCTAAATCACTCTTCTACAATTCAGTCGAAAAAAGATTCAAAGAGGACGATAAATCATAAGTAAAGCTTTAAAAGGCAATATTGTACCTCAAAGGAAATTGAACCCTCATTAACAAATTTACATGCAGGAAATATAGAGAAAACGTATCTACAACCGGACGCATGGTCATGAAGATGAAACTATAAAAATTATAATTTTTATTCATTTTCTTGATGATTATTAAAGAAAAGAAACCCAGCGAAGAATTTTACACCAGCTTTGTCGGAGGCCACAGGACAGAAGTAATGTCTACGAGTACTAACTTCAACGTTGTAAACTCAACTTGGAATGCTATTCAAAACCCCGAGAATAAGTCTTGTATGAACTGAATACAATGTAATAAACCTCGTCTATTTCACTTGTTACTTTCAAGGATAATCGTACGAATTCACTCAAATTCATTGAACTCCCATAGTATTCTAAAGAGAAATTGCCTAATTATCCATCACGACATCAAAAAATCGCATAAAAGAAACAAAATTAAATAGGGAATATGGACTTGATCAGTGAACACCGACAGCGTCTCATAAATCTGAGAGAAACTAAATTATCATGAATATTAAATACAGAAGAGAAACTAAAAGATTTGACCCTCAAGAAACCAAGAACTTCATTTAAATGCAAGAGAAATTAGAGTTGAAAGGAATTACAAAAAGAAATTCTCGCCATCGACACGGTAGCTTACCTGGTCCCCCGAAGAGCGGCATTTTGAGGATCCTCTTGAGCGAATTGGACCGTTTGAGCGTACTGTGCAGCTTTTCATGGTGTGACACAGGCGACGACTGCCCCGACGACGACGAGTTGCTGGCTACTTGCAGCATGGAGAGTCCGATGGCTCGCTTGAGGAGCAAGGGGCTGCTTTCCCTGCTGCCCACCGGGCTGGCGCCGGCGCTGCCACCTCCGGCAGAACAGTTCGGGTGATGATGGTGGTGGTGGTGTATGAGGGCATTGATATTGGGGGAACTGTAACGGTTGGTGAGGCAGGAAGCAGGGTGGTTACCTCCGAAACGAGACAACCCACTACCACTGCCGCCGCCGCCATTGTTACCGCCGCCGCGATGGCGATGTTCTCCGCCGCTGCGTCCGTCCATCACCTCCAGCATGACGGCGAAGTCGGGGCAAGCATTGGGCAGGGAGCGAGGCAGCAGCGACGAGAGTTCTTGCACGATCGTCACATGTCCCACTCCGGGCTCCGTAACACGTTAGATTCACTTCAAAACGCAAATTAGCCTAACTCAGAATAATCAATTGGCTCAAGCATCCAAAAACTGCCGCTTCACTAGTGCGAAATTTTTGAGCCTCTCGTTCTTTCCAAGTTCAAAAAACGAGCATTTCACAAGTATGATCTGGTGGGAATTTTTTAAGAATTTAAACTGAAACAGCTCACAGTCAGTTTACAGATTTACAGATATATGCAAGTCACTTAAATATTTCGATAATTTATACTCCCTCCACGACACGACTTCTCTTTGAAGCTAATTCAAGAGGGAAGTCTCACAATCAAACGTTTGTTATTAAGCACAAAGTTCTGTTGGCACTGGAGTTTTAAACGAAAATGACAAAGCTTGCAATCAAATCCACTCATTACCAGCGATGATTGCACTTAAGAAGTCGCTATCTTGCTGCTAGTAAAATTCATGATAAAATTTCCTCGTAACATTAAACATAACCAAAATACTTAGCACAAATCTGAAAAAAGAAAAAACTACATCATATCGCCACTGTTTCAGAGACTTTTACCCGAACAAAACCCACAACAGATGAATAGTAATTTCCTCATCATCAAAAAGCCTTTCATTTGATGCTCCAAACATATAAGGACATAGATGCATTAATTCAAGACATAGAACAAAAAGGAGCTCAGCACGACACCAAAGAAGGAGCCCACACAGACACCGGAAAAGGAAGCAAAAACTCAAAGAGCAGCTATTGAGAGAGTTGTAGGCGCAATGCGCAATGCTGGAAACACCGCAGCGCATACAAAAAGCCAGCCCGGCCATAAACAAAAGAGGCAGCAGTATCAAAAAAGGACAGATTCAGCGTAAGATTTAACAGGCTGTGTCACACATGGAGCTCAACGCATCATATACGCACGCAATATCCACAAAACAATACAAATAACTCCGCACAAAACATTAACTTCATGGGTCAGCGGTTTACTTTGAAACGTCATAAATTAAGTGATGATTTCTGAATAGTTTAACAAACGATGCCATTGAGCGTTGAAGAAAATGTCACTGTCTAGACCGAGCACAGGGGACGTAACTATCACCAATACATGGTACTGTAAACACCCGTCTATTAACATAAATATTCTAACTACGCCTCAGAATCCGTGAAAATGAGCTACAGAAGCACCAACATGTACACGTATATGTGAGGTGCCCTTTCATAACTTTCTATTGCCAGTTGGGAAAATACTTCTTTAGCTCTCCACGGAATATTCGTCACCAGTGTTAGCGCAGAAATGATACTGTTTTGCATTGCTATCTCCACATGTGAATTGGCAGGCGTAATGCAGTAAGGACATAAAATTAATTACAATAATGGAAAACGTATCTCAGTCCTTTCTACAAAACAAATTTATAAACAAAATGCGAATATCATTTACACTGATCACTATCCAATTCGCAGTTCCGATTAGATTAGATTATTAGCTAGTTTAAGCCTCCCTATCCTCAACAAATGAGATCCAAAGAGAGGAAGGTAGAGGGCACCATTTAGTATGGAGTTAAGGGAACGTGGAATCTATGCAGAAAGTGCATAGAAACAGTAAGATGAGAAAGAAGTTCATGAAACAAGATCAAAGTTGAAGAAGAAAGTAGTAGGTGTTGAAAAAACAGGACAGCAGTGAACCGAAAAAAAGTTGGTCCGCAACAGAACAAAAACCTATGTTATTTTAACAAAAAAGAAAGCCTACTTAACCTTTAGCTCGGGCCCTCACATTGTCCCCCTGGGA
Source organism: Platorchestia sp. MABIK (assembly GCA_014220935.1). Taxonomy (NCBI): domain Eukaryota; kingdom Metazoa; phylum Arthropoda; class Malacostraca; order Amphipoda; family Talitridae; genus Platorchestia; species Platorchestia sp. MABIK. The sequence continues at coordinate 130,120 of JACJUY010000965.1, read as the reverse complement.
GCGCTAATTCCCATAGATACAATAGTTGTATCCCCCTGAGGGGAATTCGCAGTTCAACAAATGTTATACAGTTAAGGAAAAAATGCAGACGTTCTTTCCATATTTTCCGACCTTGAACCAATTATTCCTGGCACTGCTGAAATCTCAATTTCCTTCAGGAAAAGATGGAAAAAACTATCTTTCGCTGTAAACTTCTTCGCAATCGTTAGGGCGTATAAGCAAATACATTGGCACTTTAGATATATGAAAACGACTTGAGCAAAATTCAGCATTTGCATTCATAACTTATCTGTAGCTAACACCAAGCCTCGAGAAATGTGCACGCTTTTCAGGTACACTAGATAATGCAACATTACTCGTATGCCACCATGTGGAGCAACAGAAAACTATTTTTCCGTTCAGAACCAAGCAATTCAAGGCGACACAAAATGTTGGAGTTCAAAAAGCAAGTGTATACAGGATATCGTGTGCGCAGGACGAAAGCTTCAACAGCACAGCTGACTTGAGTGTCAAGACGAAAAGGTTTATTGTAGTTGGACTTTATATCGAACGATCACGAAGGGCGAGCGAGTCGTACAATCGTACAGCAGTGCACCGCCATCAAGAAACGAGAATTACGCCACCGCAACAACGCCTCTTCGCCAACGATATGAACATTAAGCACGAGAAATATAAGAGTGTAAGCCAAGCGTTTAACCTGCACCATTTAATTGAGTAGAATGCAACTTGAATCATACCAAAAAAGCATGCAACCTGAGTACAGCTACACATCAGGCAGAAGAAGAGCGCTCTGTTGAGCACCTTTGAGAGCAACAAGTGCACTATGATGCTGCGACCCGTGATATCAATTGCTCATAAATTTCGCCCAAGTAGTTGACGACACCTGCCTCTCAAGGATGGCAAACAACGATAGAAAGAGTATCATTGAATGAAGACGAATATATGCTGTGCAGTTTTGCAAATGTTAAAGCAAAAACAATAATTAACGCTTACCGCACAAAGTGCCTCGTGAGTATTAAAGGATCGATTAACAATTAAGGAACGTAAGTTTTTCTTTCATTTCATAGTTAATTAACCGAATTGGCTACGTGGGAAAAGTCCGAAATCTCCAATGAATAAACAATAGACTTGACCTTTGGCTCTATATAAACTAAATCGGATTCCCACACGGAGCATCGACGCGAGTAAGTTAATCAAATATGAGTTAGCTCTAATACAAAGGCGACTATATTTGCAACACTTCTAAAGAATGACAAAAGTAAGGCTTCAGAACAGAAAGGATTAGGAAGGATTACCTGGAAGCCAGGCAACCAGCACAAAATGCCGACAGAACAGAGCGCGGCCAACTCAGAAACAACAGCACCGGTAAAGCACATGGCGCACCGTGAAAATATTCAAGCATGACAAATAAATGATTCCATGGAACACTGGATGCACAAATAGCCACAACTTCGGCTTCGACCCGAGAGTAACACAAGTTTATGCATTTAATGGTTTCTCATCCAAATTGAGGTATGCAAGTTATTATACACACTCAAATTTATGAAGAAATTTTCAGGTCAACGACGCAAATTGATGCATGGATCGAGAGCTTCACTATATATAAACTCAAAAAACTCACGAAGCCGTAGCTCATTTGCCTCGCACATATAGGCAGACTAAAGATTGAAAAAAGGTGGCTAATGAACCACTTGATTATGAGCAGAGCGTTCAACCAACGAAGAGCTGAATGCTGTAAGTTTTCTCTCGCGCAACCCTCGTAACACGAATACATTTATTTCGCAGGTTATACATGACGCGACGGACATTAAAAATATGAAACGAGTGTATTATTATCCACCAACTGGGGGCCATTAACCACTTCGTATTGGAGGACAAGCGAGCAGAGTAACTCCGCATTTCACGAAAGAGGGATTAGTTCAAATGCCACAGGAGCGCACAACGTCCTCACGGTGAAATAATATAGGCCAGAGGGTGCGTAAAGGTTACTCGTCCAGTTTCTACCGCCGAGTTTGAATGAGCATAAAAAGTAATGTATTCATGGGAAATGAAGGTTCGGAAATGTAAGTCTTCATTTGAGATTTAGATATGAAGAAAAATAGTTTTTAAAATCAGCATTCGCCTGTACATTAACTGTTGAACTCAGTGCTCAGCACTCGGCCTCGCGACGTCAAAATTAACGCAAACTACCTCTTCGAATTATGAATCAACTGAACAACGACAAGTAAACTCAATTTTAGGCTACTTCAAAATAAAGTTTTGGTACAAAAATGTGGCGATATATGCTCGGAGAAAGCAGATCCATGGACGTTCAAGCCTTCTAGTATAAGACAGCGTAGCAGAAAGAATGTAATATTTATTGACTGTCACAAACAATGTATAATTTGGTCCGCGATGCAATTGACCCGTATTTTTCATACGGGTCACTTATTGCTTCACTGTTTGTTTTCACTGTTTCGAAATTACCTGTTATTTCGCAGATAAATCCCCGGAAATATGAAATGACGTCTTTTTTCGATGAAACAGGGAAAATTAATCATCTGAGCAGAGCCTAAGGATGAGTAATACTTGGCAGCCAAGTAATAACGATATAATGAACTTCTCCCATTAAAAAAGGAAACTCTTGAATTCGCCATAAATAATGAATGATTTATGAAAACCCGTACACAATAAACACATTTTCTCAACTACCTAGGAGAGCACATGACGACAATAACAAATACACGGAGCTGACATCAATTTATGACCCAACTGCCACGCCCACTCACGTCATGTGACTTCGTTTTATACTCAACTATCATCAACTCAACGTGATGTTCACAATAACAATATCACCAACAAATATTTCCCGATTTTTTCAACTGAATTTAAATTCTTCACTTCTACGAAAGTAAAACACATAGGAAAATTAATCAACGAGTTCAAAATAATTTCAGAACCTTTATTAGCGCTGTAGCGAGTTAATTTTCAAATGCAGAGGTAAACAAACAGGAACGCATGCGCACATAACTGACGGAAGAACAGCACCGTGGCTTGACACCTGGTGCGCACATGCATCCCATTTCCGTACCCTTCAAGTGCTCTCATGAAGAGCACGGACAACAGCGCAGGTGTCGCACGAATGGCGACCCCAAAAAGATTCCTCAAATATTGCAGCAAACATACGTGAACACCCCCAAGCAAGATACAATAAGAAAGGAAAAGTGAGCACACGCAGTCACAAATCCAAATAGGATGAGCTATGAACTCTGCGAAGCGCACGCCCAAGGCAGCATTAGATGCAGCCCTTGAGCGAGGTTCTTCCGATACGCCGACCAGCTAGGGTGAGCGTCCTTCTGACGAAGCTCTTTTTCCTGGAGACACTGCCTTGCACGGGACACTTTCGCGTGGGCTGGTCATGTATCACGACTTAACTCCCACAGGAAATTGCGCTGCGGGAGAGACAGCGTTTGTCCATTCCGTGGAGAAAGTGCCGAACCAGGAAGTTTTCAACAAAAAGAACGCCAATATTCTGCATAATCTTACAGCACGAGCACTAAGATACAAATGAAACCAGTAATGAAAGCTCATGAACACTGCCCTTATTTGTTCAGCGTTAAGAAATAAACTCGCAGCAAAATGAGCAAGTTGAGATTTTCTGGACATCTATAATGAACAGGGACGTTCCTAATGCAAGGAACGTCGCGAGGCTCCTCACTCAAAACCGGCGTAAAATGCACCTATTGAGCTGCGCTAAACACTTGATAAACAGCGCACGCAGGTCACAACAACGCCAAATAACAAATAGCCAACGTTGGAAAGGAGAAAATATTGCACTGCGACGTGACGCACGGAACAGGCAAGTAGGCGCAGCGGGTCCAACCGAGGGGCCATAAAAATAGCGATTTACATCTCGCTGCAATTCTCAATTCATTGCTCACTGATAAAATATACATACAGCAATCAAGTAACGAAAAGAAAGTAACTACAGTTACGGACACACAGGTATTTTTCTTAAAATTCAAGAAACCCCAATTCTTCAATTTATATTAAATGAGCGACTGAAAATACAGGAGTATTAATTCAAACAAATTACAAGAACGTTATTTTTGCCCCAATAGGTATTATTTCATGCACCAGCTAAGTATTTTCGGCGCTTTGCACACTTAATGCCAAAAATAAGAAGAACTGTAGCCTAATTCGCTTTTTTCAAGTGGGATTTCGCATCAAATAAGATAATCTTTTCACGATATTCAAATGGAAACAGTGCTTCAGTGTTGCAAAATTTTATCCCTGACTCTCAACGGATGTTATACTCAAAGTCACTCGTGAGTAATGCAATCTGCTCTGCTAAACGCGTGTAAAACTGACAATGTTTATTCCATAAAAAATCTTTTTAAACAATGCAGTTCGCCTGATGAATAGCTACGAATTATCTAAATCCGAGATAACGACTTGAACGACAAACAGAGATAACATTAATGATCAACAATAATACTTCCTACATGACTTTAAACGTCCTATTTGATTTGCCCAAAGTCCAGGTAAAAATTGTGTTTGCTAAGAGCCACGTTTACGCTACGCAATCGCTAGCACAAATCAGCACTACGCATTGTAACGCTGCTAAATTATTGGTCTAAATTGCTACCTAGTTCAGACACAAATCGCAACTGCTCGCTTATTGAAAGCAATGCCCGCCATGCACCACACTACTATAGACATACAGACGAGTATAAAGCGAGCCACCATCTTGGCAAGATCACTGGACGAATCGAGTAGGTGATAGTTGATGCTCTAAAATCAACAATGTTTATTCCATAAAAATCTATGATAACAATTCAGTTCGCCTCATGAATACATGCAAATTAAATGAATACGAGATAACGATTTGAACGACAAAGAGAGAAAGTTGATGCTCCAAGACCACCATAACGCTGCACACTAAAATCAACTGCAGTGCATGAGACAAGTTCAGATGCTCCGAGTTATCGTTCTGCTCAGCAGCCACTAGTTCACTACGAAGAAATACTTTCAATTGATTCACAATGGGGAATTTAATTTTGAGTTCATAATCGACGTCTTCGCAAAATGGATTTTTCCGGCGACCAAATTTCAATCTCCCATCGCACCACACCTGCGACTGTTGGTATGGATTGAAGTGCAGGCGAGCAAATCCCTTTGCGTTCTATCACATTTTACATTGAATCAATTTTCAGTAGCATCTACTACGTTAGAAGTATTTCAATAAGAAATTCGTTGGCTGCACTGGTAATTAATATTCTGATCATGTCTCCACCATCCTAGCATTTATGTTTTACACGTCGCGAGTAATTTATGTGTGCCTACAGTTATTATGTATTGGTATATAAAATCCAAGCACCGTAACAACGGTCCCAATGAACGTTCTTACCACTGACAAGTACAACTGATTAATGGCAGATACAACGGAGACCGTACAAGTTTATTCAATAAGAAAGCATTATGGTTATATACACGAGTCGTATCAGGTCTTATGATTAAACGCTATCTTTAACAAAAATCAAAAATATAAAAAAATTAATAAAAAATATTCCAGGTTGTATCACACGGAAAACTTTCGAATAACTTCCTAATTACTAGAAAAATTTCAGGATCACACGATAAAAATGGAATTGAAACCGTACAATTGACTCAAAATGGGATCAAAAAGAAGAACCAACAAAAACCGTTGGGCTTACTCGAGCTTACTTAATAAAGAGCAGCAAAAGAGTCCACATAAAATACTTGGCATGAGCACACACCAGGCACTTCAGCTATAGTAACCCAAACTTTGATAAGAAAATTTCAGAGGTATATTCAAGCCAGTTTTGAGAAGTTGGACAATGACAGGCATACGAAATGATGCTCATAAGTTTGTGGTGAAGTTCCTGGTGTGGTGAACTACAGCGTGCGTGGCGCACAAGGCAATTCCAACAGGTCCAATGATTCACGCACGCACACAAGAGGCACGGGATGACATTGCCGGAAGTGGATATGATGAAATGTGCCACGTCCGTGCCACGAATAAGAACCAAATTGCTGATCGTAAATTGCACTCGCAACGCCCTTTTTGGGGAAGAGTTAAACTTGCTCGTGATCGACCGTCACGCAGAACAATGCGCGGTAAGAACAATAAAATACAACAACTTAAAAAACAGAACAACTTTCAGGTAAACAAAATGCGTTGGAAAATCTTTCCTCACAAAAGTGTAACGAATGGCAAAGAGATAAGCATAATTGCCACAGCTGTTCTTTAGAAGTCATGTGCATCAAAATTGGCACAGGATTCTGATCACGCAAGCGCGCGTCGTGATGGTAGAACCATAGAGTTTGACGCTCCACACAAAGGTACTAAAATAAGGACGAAATAAACCTAACAACGACTGGAGTTTCATTTCGACACGAAGCGAGTACTTCTTACGTGCTGTATTCACACCATACACTGGACCCTAACGAGGGTCTGAGCAAGACTGACGGGAAATAAATGGTTCACTATAAATGATGGATTCAACATGAGGTGACTCGACAGCATTCAGCACTGAAAATTTCCCCAAAAACTAGCCAATATAGAGTCCTCGTAATCCACACACAATGTTGTTTTCCAGCATTAGAATTAAATCTAGAAAGTTCGGGCGTCAGAACACCAAGGAAAGTGAACTTGCTACGCAGCACTTGACACCAAAGTGAGACGCAACATTAATATTCTCGTGGGTGACTTGAAGAGGCCAGCGGTGGCGCAGCTGTGAGGACTGCAAGTACAATGGTGGCGGCAGGAGGAAACGCTGAAGATGATGGTTGTCACTCGCGCATGAACATGTCGCACACTGGCATTGACATACAAAGAGGGACAGACACACAAAAGTGTGCACGAGGTCACGACGACATAATCCTTGCCGTGGGATCAGCCCACCAAACACACGCCACCTTCAGGTCACCGAGTTCTAACTTCGCAGGTGCGACAACAAATGTCCGGCTCATGTCCGTGCTTGTGGACAAACTTCTCGACCTGAATTTGTGTTCAACTTAGCGCGCAGCTGTTCTCACTTTTTAGCTCTCGAAATGTTTTTTTAATTTACCAGGTGAAAAATTTCATACAAATTTCCTCGATTTGACTACACTATAAATAATACATTTTGAACTTCAGAATTGCTGCACGTCTCTGCCTGTACTAGAACATTGCTCGCGGATTTTGAAACGTAGCCTTATTAAGACAGGAAATTTGGGCCGACAATTATACCTCAGAACTAAAACAAGAGAAATTCTTTCTTTCCAAAAACACAAATAGAATCCCTCGATAAATGACGAGGCGAATAAAGCGACTAGATTTGATTGAGATTTGGCGTCTTTAACCAAAACCAAGGTGCTCAAAAAAGTGGAAGAATGAAGGCAACATTTAGTATAGAGTTAAGGAACGTACAATGAACAAGGTATGTTCTCACGCAAAACCCCCTGCGCATAAATAAATGCTAGGAATGAAATTTATGACACAAGATAAAATTTGAAGAGTTAGTCAGAAATGCTAAAAAAGGGCAGTAGTGAACCGAAAAAAAGATGGTACACAGTAAAAAAAAACTAAAAACTTACTCTATTTCAACAAAAAGAAGGTCTGCCGGACTTTTAGCTCAGGATCTTACATTTTTACCCTGGGAGCGCTAATTCTCATAGCTACAAGAGTTGTATCCTCCGGAGGTGGACGCATAAAGTGAGAGAAGAACTAAAAGACAGAACGACATGACATCAAATTCAAATCAAGATAGGCCAAAAGTACGAGACAAATATTGCAAAGGCAAGTGCGCCGTAAATAAATCAAACGAAATAGAATGAAGAGAAATAAAAAATAAAGATTTCCCTACACTATCAAATTCACTCTCAAAAGCTACATAAAAATAACTACTCGAATGTAAATCGAGAACATGCTGGGAGTATTGCAGGACAGGAAACTTTCGAAGGAAATTATATTTGCAATTGGTGGACTCGAAGGGAATGGGCAGAATTGCTTCTGATTCACATTAAATCAAACCTTGATGAAATAGGCGGAATTACATCTCAATCACATTAAGTTATACCTTAGTTAAGAGATACGACACAGGGCTGAGGATGGTTTACTAGCAATTCAACGGTAAACACAAATCTACAAGTTTGGCCACTTCTAGATAGCATGCTGATGTTGCAGAAAAACAGAAAACCGATGACTTAAGAGGGAACTGGAAGATATTCAGACTGTCGCAACGTTATACTAGTTTAAAATTCGAAACATGAGTTAGTTTTGCAAAACATGTGTCCGTCGGACATCACTAACGCATGCATTATACCCACGAGTAAAAAACGATCCCCATTTCCGTAGTGCGCTGTTGGCTGAGACGCACACGCTACATGAGCAATGAGAAGCACAAAATGTTTAACTTATTTGTGATAAGAGCATAAATTTGTATGGACAAAATAGCACAAACGCTGACATTTGGCCCCTCTCACGCCACACACATCCGCAGTTGGAAGGTTCAAAACAATCTGGCGGAAGCGTCACAAAAGCTGGAGATTTCGAACAAAATATCACAAGAAAATGCAAACTACATAGTCGCTTATCTGATTACAAAGCCTAATGACTGCCAAAACATCCCCGAAGAATAATAAACGAAGAGGAAAATGATACGTGAAATAACAGTTCAGTAATAAAAACTCCTTCGGGCCTAGAAAGACGTGGAAAACGGGCACGCTTTTTGGGAGATAAAAAGAGTTCCCACGTAATCTGAGGAGGCCTGCGCAATCTTAAATCTTGGAAATGTAGGATGCAAATACAGACTGCACGTTAATACGCTAATTCAAGGAAACACAAGGAGATGAAAAGCATCAACGAGCACTATGAAAGCTAAATAAAAGGCGTTCAGGAATGCAGATTGACGTGGAGGGTCGGTTAAAATTCAACTTGAGAACGCTAAGCAGGAAAACCTTAAAAATTAGTTGTTAAACGTAAGCAAGATGTTGCATTGGCAGCATGAAGAAACCTTTCCTTGAGACTCGGGAAGACTTGCATGGGCTACAAAAAAGCAAGGTAAAGCGTTGGCCGATGAGAGGTGTCCCTCTGCACCTCGGCAGCACGACTAAAGCATTAGGCGTGAACAAAAGCCAGCGTAATGATCATGTCCAGCCCGAATAACGAACACTTGCGAGCGCTCCTCACAATGAACAACTCGCAACGATGTCAACGTTTCTTTTCCATTGCAGAAAAAGCGTACATGAACGCTCACGAATGAATGATTTAGCCTTGTAAAACAATTCTCAGCTAACTTTTAGTTTAATAGGAAGCGTAGCTCGTGAATTTTGTAACTCTAGACCTATGAACTGAAAAATTGAAAGTGACAGCTCCAATTGACTCAAATGAGTGGTACTTTTGCCGTACATACAGGCGAACGTTCGAAGAGTTCCACTTGACTGTGATCCATAATGTTGAACTTGGTTGATCCTCAGAAGTTCACTCACAGAACTGACAAGATGGGCGCAACATGAACAAATTAGCCTCCTTGTTACCATTATTCATAATTAGAAAATCCGTTAAGTAAACGAGTTACGGTACCGAAGAGTCAGGAAGAACTTGCAGACACCAGATGCAATAACCAGCCGGAGCAGCTGCCCCACCAAAAGGAAGGAAGGCAGGACACGGGGAGTTGGGACACCTTGTCAAACATCAACATTCCAATGGTAACACGCTCACGACTCCCGTCGCGGTAATGCGTCTAAATACACATCTGCAAGGGCCGCCTGAGAAGTGATCTATGAGCTTCAAATTACATAAACTCACAATTTTTTAGAGCAAAGAATGGAGCCAAATCGAGTGAATTCTAAGATAGGATGAACACTGATATATTTTCCTATCTTTTTGATGCGATGATTAAAGAGATCTCGAGCAAGTCCAAATGTAAGCGTATCTTGAACATTATTATAGGCTTTATTGAAAATTGAAAGTATCTCTATAATCTAAACATACAGATTACCGAAAATCGAAATACAAGCCGGAACATCAAAAAAACTTGATACGTTGACAAGGAAGTATGATAAAAATGTTCATTAAGACCTCAACAAAAATTCACTACACACATACGTAACATCCATAGAATTGCAACTTCAATACCATTGCACTTCCGCTTCAGTGTCAACTCACTTCGATCAAGGTACATTGAATTTGGATTTGCCCCTTTTTTATACAAAATACTTGGGGCTGATAGTCTAACGGAAAAATAAATCAATAGAATGACTGCACAAATTCAACAGAAGCCCACTCTGCGTGAAGTCCAGAGTTGAAGCATTAGCTGCTAATGCAAATACAACATAATCTGGACTAAGCATCACTGCTCCAGAGCTATGCAAATAAGGGACGGCAACAATGGGAGGCAGTCAGAAAGCGGATGATTAGAGGGTCTGATTTCAGTAGCTGGCTTTGAGCGCATAATTTCAAATATTTCAACAACCTTTCATTCTGACGTACAAAATCTAGTGACAAGGGAGCAACTCAGTGACAGGCCAATTCCTTCTTTCCGAGGAAAGAGCTCAACAGTAGAGCAACTACGGCATTTCATTGCCGGGACAAGTCCTCCAAGGAGGTGATACTTCAGTGAAAACAAGTACTTCTTAGAGACAAGTGGTTTCAAGAGATGACAACTGCTTTCTAAAAGAAACGCACTTTCGAAAGAGATGAAGTGTTTTGAAGAAATAAAGAGTATGCCAGAAAGGAGACGCGCGCTTCAGAAAGAAAACAAGTATTTCAATGACGAACAAATACTTGAGAACGGAAACTCGGAGAAATTTCAACGGAAAACATGTGACAACGTCTACTAATACATAACGCAGAGCACAAATTCGCACAAGATAAGGTAGCATTTCATGCTGGACAACATTCAGTCCCCAATCGAGTACCAAGTGCACTAAGAAATCGTAACTACTGCTAGCTCGTCATCTCGAACAACACGCGATGAACATAGAGAAATAATCACATTAGCGTCACGGCCTAGTTAAAATAAAAGGCTGCGGCAAAGGCCACCAGATGGTCGGCCCAGAGATGACTCATGGTGTCCAGGCGCGGGACACGCGGCAGCCCCAACACCTTAATAGGAAACAAACACCGCCACCGAGTAAATGTATACATAAATAAATAAACAAGATGAATAAATTAATGAAATTAATACGCAACTAATTACTGTCCTAAAAAGATTCTAAGAAATGAATGGGACAGCAGGTGTTGCGAATTGAACTTGATCTCACCAGAATGTCAAGTCGGATGACCACCAAGTGACACAAGCGCACACAATACAACAGAAAATTACGTCAGGAACGTGATGAGTGGCTCCTTCTCATTGCTACTGAAGTTCTACCTCGTCAGACGCAAATCACGTGCGCGCACCTAACTCATTTAGACATTTTTCACGTACCAAAACCAGTACATTTCTCATCACCATGATGTTGGTTTTTTACGTTCTGTTGACACTGCTATTGGATGAGGCATCAGCAATGGAATCGTGAATGCATCTTAAAAATAGAGACGCTTCTTTATGATGCTTCATAAACTACGCATCTTATATATTTTCTTCCTATCTCTCCGGAATGAAGTTGCACCAAGGACTAAGGTCGAGATGCATGAAGAGCGTTGTGGTGAACTGCGGCACACCTATGACTTAGCGCGTTAGACGTACAGTTCCTTTTAACGTAAGAAATTGACAGTTACAAGGGCATTTACACCACACGCAGAGACGTCATTTGACACACAGATCTAAGCCCAAATCCTCCTCAATTCAATCGGTCACTTCTATTTTGAATTAAAAATTTGTGGAGGCAACAAAAGCTGCCCCCAGAGCTCACTAAGTTCCAGAGGACGAACGCCGAATTTTAAGCCAGTCAACCAGCTCTACGTCTTCTGCGGGCTTCGACTCCACAACCTATGAACACAAAACTATTTTCGCTCGCAAATCTTGCACGACAGACGCCACAGGTCTCACAAATAACTTGGAAGAAAATCGTTGCCTCTCCGACAGAAATGTCAGGAGAGGAGGAATTTGCGAGATCAAGGATATTGCGGGACACTAATTGACACAAAATGCTTGAAATACCCCTCACTTTTATTATTAATTAGAAAACCTAGTAGAAGCACCTTCTCGCGTTTCATCGATGTTAAAACGATTTGAGCTCAATATCAAGTGGCAAAGATTACAGATTTGTTGCTTAAAGCTGCTCATCGCAAGAAGCATGAAAAGAAAGCGCTTGATGTCGAGTCCTTAAAGAAGCTCCTGTTCAGACATGGAAAAAGACCAACGACTTCTTCGAGCAAGTAGCGAACTTCTACACTTTCATTGCCGGAGAAAATATGACCGAGCTATTAAGGCAAAAAGTTGTGCACAAATTATACAGCGACCCTCACCCCGGGGGTGCAAGATGGAATACCAGGAGATGAGAGCGGGTATCGTGACCTTATCTCAATGCGACGCGCACGTCATGAAACTCCAAGTGCTGCTCTTAAATTTGCATTTCATGAGTATTTCTCAAAACTCTGTTATCAACTTATAATTATTCAATTCCTCGAGCTAATTAACAAACGGTAAACCTTACATTCACGTCCAAAGAGCAAGTTTTTATACATAGAATGAGTCATTAAATACGAGCGTTCATAATTGGCAAGAAATACAAGGGGCGCCGAGCAGATCAGAGGTTAGAAGAGATCCACGCAAGTGTTCAGGAGCGCATGGCTCCCACATAATAATGGCTCTCCGTTGAGGACGAGAGCACCATAACAAGAGCGGCCGTCAAATGCGGCACGCATATAAGGCGAGCTGAGTCGAGCACCGGAGTTTGAGAGCGTTGCGAAGTTCCCAATGCGAATGTACGGCCTCAAATTAAAACAATCAAATAGAAGCAAAGGGCAGTAATTGCAACGTGCCATTATGATTCAATAGAATGATTATCAAAGAACTCGGTAATAATCGATGATTACCAAGAACAAAAACGGAGATGTCAAATAGGTACAACTTTTGATAGGGAGGGTGGAGTATGAAAAAAGTTTCCATTTGAATTCTACGACGTTCATTAGAACAATGAAACAACGTCATTCAAGAACGAATTGCCTGCAGCAGAAATTACAAACTGCAAGAACGATAAATCTGGGTAAAATATTCTCGAGTGAGCGCAAAATGAAATGAAAGTTACACAGTGAACTACACTTCCGAGTAGTGATATCTCGATTTACTGAAGACAATTCCCAGGAGTGTCACATTCCCAACGCAAGCCGACAATTGTTATTCAATGAAATGCACTTCCCAGTAGTCATATTTCCCCATTTCTTAGCCAAAAAAAACAGCATTGCACTCTCAGAAACAAAATGAACGTAGTCTAGTCATACGAAGAGGGTACATCCAGCTACGGCAATGAGGACACTTGTTGTAGCCCAAGCTTTTGCATGAATTAGCGCCAGTCGTCATCAGTGACGATTGCATATTTTCTGATGCTCACGAAATAAAATTTAACATAACATTTAGCATGAGAAGCTCTATAATAACTTTTCGTTGAAATATTGCACACGAACCATGAGCGTTCAATGAGTAGAGGGTATCACAACAGCGGACTCTAACCGACCAACTAAGACGACTGAGTGAAAAGGTTGACGGTGTGGGCACGTGGACGGAACACACGAAGGCCATCGAGGGGGAAGCGCTGCGCACAAGCAGAACAAATAGGGAGTTGAGCCGTACAGCAGGTCGTGTTTCCTCACACGAGGGGCTCTAAAAATCGCCCGAAATAAGACCTGCAATAAATCAAGACCTTCTGCCAGCGCCGGCTGAAGAATGCAATGAGGCGATCAGGGTGCCTTCGTCGGGTCAAGAACGATCAGGGTTACCTCATCGCGCCAACGAGAGAAGAGAGGCGAGAAAAGTGTGTTCTTCATCAAAAGCTACCAATAAAACTTGAAGCGATAGTCTCCACCTAAAAACTTCCCAGAAAAAAATGACTTTCTTGAGGAATTCCGTGCTGAGAGAATCCCTCAAGCAATCCCTTGCTACCAGTACACCTCTCGCACAAACCCGTAGTGTAAGTATCCTTCTCAAGGGATTCCGTGTCGCAAGAATCTCTCTGAAGCCATCCCATGCTGCCAACATCCTTCGTAAGAAGTCCAGTATTGTCAGATTAGATTAGATTATTAGTTAGTTTAAGCCTCCCTATCCGCTACAAAGGGATCCAAAGAGAGGAAGGAGGAAGGCACCATTTAGTATGGAGTTTAGGGAACGTGGAATCTATGCAGAAAGGGCATAGAAACAGTAAGATGAGAAAGAAGTTTATGAAACAAGATCAAAGTTGAATAAGAAAGTAGTAGGTGTTAAAAAAACAGGACAGCAGTGAACCGAAAAAAGATGGTCCGTAACAGAACAAAAACTTATTTTATTTCAACAAAAAGGAAGCCTACCTAACCTTAAGCTCGGGTCCAGTATTGTCAACATTCCTATAACGGAATGGTGACCGACTGCGCGTATCTCTCTGTAGCAAACTGAAATTGATTGATTACAAGTTATTTTCAGCCTCCCTTATCACAAAAAAGATGTTCAAAGAGAGGAAGGATGAAGACACCATTTAGGATAGAATTATGGAAACGCGGAATCTATGCACAAGCTGCGTTCCCGCACAGGATACCCTGCTCATAGAAACAATAAGTTGAGAAAGAAGGTTGGAAAACAAAAATAGGTTGAAGAAGCATGTCAGAGGTGTTGAAAAACAAGATAACAGTGAACCGAAAAAAGACGGTCCTCAGCAATACAAAAACATTTTGACAAAAAAGCAGCCCTACCTAACTCAGCTCGGGACCTCATGTTTTCTCCCTGGGAGTGCTTATTCATATAGATCCATTAGTAGCATCCCCCTGAGAAGGCAACTCCTGCTCTGAAAAATTCTGAAAAGTAATCCATTCAATAAATAGTACTTCTGTGCAGATAAAAATACAACATCAAAATGAAACTTATCATCAGCACTAACACCACATGCAAAGGTTACCATTATGCATGAAATAAAAATGAACCTTCACCCAAAGCACACCAAGTACACTCGAATTATATGGGTTTTAAAAAGTTAAGTACCATTTAATTTTGAAAGGAATAAAAACAGACAGCTATGGCTATTGAATTTTTCAAGGAGACAATAACAATAATATAAGACTTTCGAGGCTGCACCCGCGCCTAGATGAACCGAGATACGCAAGAATACAGAACAATGCAAAAACTCTTTGCTCGCCCTCTCAAGCGAGAAGCACTGATTGATCTCCAGGGAATACAGATAAAGCCTCGAGTCTTCACGGACAGAATCAGTCTCTTTACATTTATCTACTGAAGAAAATTTACCGTGCAACGCGTAAAAACATAACGATGCAAGTAACTGGGTAAAGCAGAACTTTACTGAAGAGTTGAATTGCAGACACATCAAGAGAGGATGACTTCATCGCAACAAACGCGCAAGATACGAAGCAGAATGAAGATATTGCAACATGAGGAAGTGAGTTACCGCTAGCTTCACGTTGTCGAGTTTATCGTTACTTGGATTCGTCTGATTTTTTGATGAGAAGTAAAGCGCATTTCATCGTGACGGTTAAAAAAATCGGAGGGCACATCGTAAAGGCAAGCAGGAAAGCTTCCGTTTAGTTAAGCTTGACCAAATGACAGTACTACATTATTCTACGCATTAGCCCAGGCAAACTTGAATACCATCCAGTTGAATGTTCAGGCATGTCTCGTAACTGCGGACAACTACGAGCAGTAAAAGATGATTGCATGTAAGATCGTAGTATAACTTCCAGCAGCAACTGCTGAGTGAGATAATGTTAACCATTCAAAAAATTGCCATTTAAGAGTTGAACACCGCTACTATCATGAATCGTGAGACTAGATAAATGAATTGGAGTCATAATTATGGAGGACGAACAAGAGTACATCAATCAAAATACTGGTTTACATTCAGAAGTTGGAGAAGGCTCATTTTATAACCGGAAGATGCTCCCTCGTATGCGCATGAAGAGAAAGGTTCAGTGTACTTAGGGTCCAGGAGCGCGCCCGGGATGCGGCAATAAGCACATCTCTCAGGCTGGAACAATAAAGACAGCTTATCGCATGGACAAACACGTTGAGTGGCAACCGCTGCAATATAGCGACCCACAGATTCATTATTTCAAGGCCCAGCCCGTACAACGGCGACTTGGAAAACCACTACACAAATACGAGGGGATGAATTACCATGAATTAAAGATTATTAGATTATTAGTTAGTTTAAGCCTCCCTATCCTCAACAAATGAAATCCAAAGAGAGGAAGGAAGAAGGCACCATTTAGTATGGAGTTAAGGGAACGTGGAATCTATGCAGAAAGGGCATAGAAACAGTAAGATGAGAAAGAAGTTCGTGAAACAAGATCAAAGTTGAAGAAGGAAGTAGACGGTGTTGAAAAAACAGGACAGCATTGAATCGAAAAAAAGTTGGTCCGTAACAAAACAAAAACCTATCTTATTTTAACAGAAGAAAGCCTACCTCACCTTTAGCTCGGGCCCTCACATTGTCGCCCAGGGAGCGCTAATTCCCATAGATACAATAGTTGCATCCCCCTGAGGGGTACCATGAATTAAAGCATGTTCGTTAATTTTACTACAGAAATATCTAAGAAAGATATGGAACAATAGAATTACAGTAACCAATGTAATGAATTCTCTGTACGTTCGACACATATTATTAGCCGCAACGGATGAAAATTACGCAGTAAAAGCAGCAGAAATTAACGAATGATGCGACCATGATAAAAAATATTCGAAAAAAAGCCAGTGCATGGCGCATCCTGAAAAATAAGCGCCAGCTCCGCATAAAAGATGATATTCCGTAACAGCAGAACTGGCAGCTGCCCAACGCCGGACTATGAAAAATGACCCAAGCTTAAAGAAATTACACGCGGATTGCCTCGAAAAGTATCAACATATGTGTATATTATGGGCTCAACGACAATAAAATTTCACTGGTTCAAGAGGGCAAAATGGCTCGAAAAAGTTGAGACGTAGCCATTCAACGCATCCCTTGAAAAATCGCTATTATTATTACATTACTTTAATACTCCCTAGCATCAGTAAAGGCAACCCCAATAGAGCAAAGTTATAAAGTTGTAATTGTTCAAGCCTCTTTAACTGCAACAAAAACGTTCCAGAGAGAGGGAAAGACTGAAGGCACCATTTATAACTGAGTCAAAGAAAGGCGGAATCTATGCACAAAGTGTGTTCCCATACAAAATCCACTGCGCACAGAAAGAGTAAATTGAGAAGGAAGGTTCTGAAACAAGAAAAAGTTGAAGATGGAAGTAGAACAGGCTGAAAAATCGGACAGAAGTGAACCAATAAAAGTCCTCAATAAAAAAAACAAGATTAAATTTCAAGTTAGTTTCAGCCTGCATTACCACAACAAAGATATTCAAAGAGCGGAAGGATGAACGCACCTTTCAGTATTGAGTTGAGGGAACGTGGAATCTATGCACA
The DNA here is from genome assembly GCA_014220935.1 of Platorchestia sp. MABIK. NCBI lineage: Eukaryota > Metazoa > Arthropoda > Malacostraca > Amphipoda > Talitridae > Platorchestia > Platorchestia sp. MABIK. The sequence continues at coordinate 112,601 of JACJUY010000965.1, read as the reverse complement.
AGGTGTGTCTCTACACCCTGCGAATAGAAACAGTAAGTTAAGAAGGAAGTTTGTGAAACAAAAGAAAAGTTGAAAAAAAGTAATAGGTGCAGAAAAACACGACAGCAGTGAACCGAAAATAGATGGTCTGTAACAAAACAACAGAAGTATTCTTTTTCAATAATACAACCTACCGAACTCTCAGCTAGGGATCTCACATTTTTCCTCCCGAAGCGCTTATTCTCGTAGCAACAATAGTACAGCTCTCAAGGGGAGTAGAGATGAAAATTTTCATTAAAGTTGTGGCATTAAACGCGAACTAATGCAAGCATTAATGAAGAAATCTACAGCTTGACCATGAAGATGAAAAATAACGTGTGACATTGATGAAAAGAGCACGAATACTGAAAGGAACAATTTAAAGAGCATCACAACCAGTTTTGAGGATTGAATGAAGTCAGCTGACGAGACGTTTGAAATTACACACACCTCAGTATGTTTTATACAGTTTTCTACGTAACTTTCTTCGAGTAGAAGCACTCACTGCTGTCAAAGTCTCTTAAGATAATAAATCCCCACACTAAGCCGAGAAAATGTGGAGGACGACAACTTCGACGGCAGAGGAAGAAAATCAGGGAAGTGTGGGTCTGGAGACGGGCACAGAACCACCAATCAATTGTGAGGACGTCTGAGCAGCCCTGGAAGCACAGCGGCGCCTAGCAGGCTATGGTCCACTTTAAACACACAACGCAAAATTGGCAGACGAGAAAATAAAGGCTTCGAGCTGTGACAATCTCTACCACGCTTGCATCGTGTGAGCTAAATTTCTGTGCTAGTACAACGTGTGCTAAATGTAAGCTGGTGTCACCTAAACACAAAAGCGGCCGAGCTCATTGAAAGTTTCCTTTCGATAAAATGAAAATTTCACCACTTTTATAGAAGTTTAGCCCTTTTTCGGCTTGTTTGCTCATCTAAGTCAACACTTTGCTATTCAGCAACAATGTAAATTCAACCCCATACTTTTAGCAAAGAATAAAACAACATTAACAATTTCCGCACGATCTATTGTGGATACAATCGATAATAATTATCAATCTTACAAAGAATATTTCATAAAAACTCTCCAAGTAGAACAGTTCGTTCCTTGATAGGCCCCTTAGGAGGCATAGGAGACGCAATAGGTTTACGTTAGTTACGTATACGTATCTTATGCAATGGGAACTGGAGAACAGTATCCCCCAGAGGAGACACTGTTAGGTTACCTCGGCCTTCGGGACTTGTCTCTCATAAAGCTTAGCTTCCCTAATTTTCCAAACCTTCTTCGATATCACTTCTCAGTGTTTTCTTCTTCTTCCTTAATAACTCTGCTTCTTGGCTCCTCAAGGTCTTCAGTACGGGAACAGACCTAATGCCTTGATTCCCTATTTTCTACAGTCTACACTAAATAGTTCCTTTTTCTAGTTCAGGTGAGCTTGCCTTCGTTGTGACTAGGGAGTCATCAACTAACTAGTATAATAATCATAAAATTGCACGCTAGGTCAATCTGTCTCTTCTTCCTCCAAACCCGTGAACTTAGCACCTGCACACTATAAAGTGAATGTAACGTTTGCTTTTTCATTGAAAATATCTCGTTTTGGTTGGAAGTTTATTTACATTTATTGACATTTATACTTAAGTTATTCTAACGCATAACTGAAATCGAAACATGAAAGAACATCCGTTCAAACCGTTAATTTACAAAAATTCATTAATTATGAATTACCCTCCGCCTCAGCCCACAAATTTACAAAAAACATAACCAATAATTATAACTTAAATTTCAAAACAGCACCATCATTTTCGCCCGGCTTACTGGGTAAAACAACAGGTCCCAAGTAGCCCTTAGAAGCCACTGGGGTGTAGAATCATGTAGAATCATGTAGAATCATGTAGATTCATGTAGATTCATGTAGATTCACGGTAGAATCATGAGGCCGTCAAGAATCAAAACGAATGTCATTCCTCAACCAAAATGGGTTTAAGAAATATTTAAGAATAATTAATTAATATTTTAATTCATTAATTATAAGATAATTTCAGCCTCCCTTACCACAACATAGATGTTCAAAGAGAGGAATGATAAAGAAATGAATCTATGCACAAGGTGTTGTCCTGCACAGGATTCCCTACCCATAGAAACAGTGAGTTGAAAAGGGAATGTTAGGATACAAGACAGAAGTTGAAGATAGAAATCAGGGGTACTGAAATCAGAGGCACTGAACCGAAAGAAGACATGTGTTACAAACCAAAACCAAAAAACTTTTCAATATTTACAAAAGGCAGGCCTACCTAAACTTTAGCTCGGGACCTTACACATTCCCCCTGAGAGTGCAAATTCCCACAGATACAAAAGTTGTATCTTCCTGAGAAGTTCCGGTATTGTGGAAGAAATTCATTTGTATTTATGTAAACTACAGCTATACTTGTAACTTTGCTACTTAAAGCAAGTGACAAATGTAAATACGTGAAAGACCTACGTTTACCTTCATCGTAACTGTAACACATTTTCACACCAGCCATCACTCTTTTCTTCTTCGAAGTGTACGTAACAGAAAAATACAGCTATTACGACAAGAACTGAAACAGAACGGAAAAGCTGTGCAGGTTCTTTTCGATACTTAAATCTTCAACAATGGAAAGTATTCAATGGAACGTCCTATTATCGCGAGTATCAGGGTGTTTAGAGTGTTATCACAACAGATGAACAATACACGGAAATCTAACTCATGCACTATTGGCGAGGGATACCACCAACCCTGAACACTTAAACTGGCGTCCATTTTTACAGCAAGTTCACATATCAAAACGAAAACTTCAGACGAAAAGCTCTCTGAGAACGAAAACAAAACTTGAGGCAGAAAAAAAGAGAGAAAGTCGAGCCATACTTATTGATAGCGCGAGACTTTTCCTTAACAACTGCACCTCGTTCGTTGATTTCTGAACCAATGACTTTGGAAAAATGCCATTTCTGTTGGTTTCTCAAAGAATATTCTCAACAATTAGACGGTTCTCAGTTATCACTCAGGAGATATTGTTACATCTACAATAGTGTTGACACGACACGGTCAAAAATAGGACCATGTTTACACACTTTTTCAAAAGTAGAAACATGTGTTGACAAGCTGTTTGAATAACATCTCACAAATAGTCTTTGTGTTTAACTCCTGAAGAGAGACTGCACTTCTAACAACAAGAGCGAGAATATTCACAAATCAGGCCGGGATAGTAACCGAAAGTTGAGGCCACTTGGAGCACTCTTATCTCGGAGGGGGACGAGAGCGCGTATCCCATGCAGCGGGAAGGCGGCCCGCAGGCCACGCTGCAAGTGCAGCAGAGCCCAGAGAGGACGAGGAGGAGATCACCAGTAATTACACAATTAAGGGGGATATAAGTGGCACGGCAGAACACGGGGGAGCGCAGAGGACGGCGCACGTGCGGCAGCAACAGCTGGTCGAGCACTGCTGCTGTGCCACTCGGTGCCCGGCCCGTGCACGCCCGCGTACCCTCGCCGCCGCCGCCGCCGCGCCTGCCCCGCGCGAAACACATGCACGCCAGCGTACGCTCCTCGAGTACTCGAACAGAACGCGTTTTCCAGTGTCATCTGTTGTCAAAGGCAAAATGTCTAAATTGCCCAAATATAGATTCTGGCATCAGACTACGGAGCAATTGCTCCCAATTTCGTGATGTCTCAATAATTTCTCGCAAAGCACTCCCATACAATCTGACATATTACCACTTGTCCATTTAACACCAAAACCCCATAGAAATAGGACTAAACGAGAATGAACTTAATTCTCAGTTTCCTATAAGTATCCAAAACTGTAATTGGACACATTTTTTTTATAAATGGACAGCCCGTTCATAGTCAGAAAACCTTCCATAATATAAACTAAAATTGTACCTTCAATTTCATGGAAAGCCGAAACGAGCAAATCAAGTTTCACTATCAAAAACAGACTGATGCACATGATTAACGGGACATGAAGGCATTTGCCACGATTGCATCAATGAACAATTCTCGCATAAATAGAGATAGGGAATGAAACGCCTCTTGATGATTAGGATCATTCAACAGAGAATCCTTACACTCCCTCATCAACTCACCAGTACGAACAAGTATGGATATATGTAACATCGTTTATTCAGGTGAGCACTAACGCAATTCACAGTTCAATTTACGAAGAAAAAGTCTCCAAAATGGCTCAAATACGAAAAAGGCGACGACAAATGCTGTATTTATCCAATGCAGAACATCACAGCCAAGAACAAGCAAAACACGAGAGAAGCTGGATATTTTTCCGCACCTTTCCACCCACTTGAAACTTTACCGACGCTTAATGAGATCAACATTTTCAGGGGCACGTTTATTTTCTGGCACGACAGCCGTGCAGCAGCCACAAGCTTGCAGTGCAACACGTGTGATTTCATGCAACAGAGTAGAAGTAAAACAGAAGTTGAAAACAGATGTGAGAACTAATACACTAAATTGAACACTGCGACCCAGGAGCGTCTTCGTAATAATTTCGTATTTCAGAGTAACTGAGAAGACAGGATGAATGAGACTTCAGCTCGTCAACACCAGGATTTTGTGGAGCTGCTCTACATATATGCACGGAAAAACGTCACCATCGAGAACTTTTTGCCTGTGTCGAAAGATACAATCAAAAAACTCTTTTCTTTTGTGACAGAGGTGAGCTCAGAGAATTTTTACAAAGCCGAGAGAACAGCAAACTGAAAAAACTCCTTGGGCTGCTGTTAGGAGATACGAAAATTACAAGGCAAGCGGAAGGATAACCGGATATCGCACTAGAAACACCACCGAGTTCCATTCATCGAAATCTGTTATGTTTATCACATGACAACAATAGGTATAATTCAACGTAAATTACATCAGATGCATTAATTCAAGAAGTATCTACCACAAAACAGCCTTTAAATTAAAAGAAGACATTTTCTAGTATGGAATTGAGGAAAAGGGGAATTTATGCTTCAAGTGCGTTCTCACAGAAGATTCACTGCGCATAGAAACAGCAAGTTAATAGGAAAGTTTGCTAAACAAGGTGAAAGTCAAAGAAAAAAGAAAAAAGTACTGAAAAACAGGATAGCAGTGAACTTAAGAGAGTTGGTTTGTTTAAAAACTATTCGATTTCAACAAAATAAGGCCTACCTAACTTTCAGCTCAGGCCCTCAAATTGTCCCCCTGGGAGCGCTAATTCCCATAGATACAACAGTTGTATCCCCTTAAGGGGAGATGCACAGAAACAGTGTGATGAGAATGAGACAGAAGTTCATTAAACAAGATAAAATTTGGAGAAAGTAGTAGGTGCTGAAAAACACGCCAGCAGTGAATGGAAAAAAAAGTCCGAGACATAACAAAAAAACATTCTATTTCAACCTAAGGCATAAACGGTAGACCCCCATGGGAGCGCTAAAGTCCCATAGATATATATCTTCAATACACATCAAGATACTAAACACCCTATGGATGGCAAGCTCGAGAGTCAAAGTAAGAAGAATTCATAATCATCGCAGTACTCAAGCAAATGAGAGATGAGCGAGACAAAGAATTGCAAACTCCGACCATCACAACGGATGTCACTCTAGAAAAGTTTTGTTACGCCACAACACAGCAAAGTTGTCTGCATTATTATCGAACTTTTACGCTACACTAACGAAACTTGCTAGAAATTTTCGACAAATATTGTCAGAGAAAATTATTGTCTTACAACAGTCATATGGGGATAAGATACAGAAAACGATTTAAATCTTGACTGCATATTACTCATAAATTACTTGAAGAAAGCCCATTTTGGAATTAAGGAGGTAATGCAAACAAGCTTAAACTGTCAAAATTGAAAATTTAAATATTAACCTCAATTAGCTAGAATAGCTAAATTACACTGGACAATCGGAAGTATTATTACAGAAATGAAACTGAATCTCATCAATAATTTGATCAACCGAGTAGAAACTATTTGTGCAAGTTAATTCTCAGTTCTGTATAGTTACTCTATCTTTTCTACTTAAAAAACGATTTCAGAAAATATTACACCCTTAAAGAAAACAGTAAAGATTCGTTTGGACAGCAAACTAGCAAGAAAAAGCCTTTGGTTATTTCATCCCTATCCTTTACATCCCTATCTTAGCATTCGGCGCTTCTTTTCTATTTATATGTCCTCTGAACATCGTTGCTCATTACATAAACATTTTCTCAAAAAAGATCAGGTCTTCAGATTCGGTGTGGGGAAACATTGGGACACGTTCCGCAGCCCCGCGTTGCACACAAGGAAACTCTACGAGAGATACTGGAGCACGACGACTTGTTGCAAGGTTTCTTCCACATTCTCACGCCGTCAGCCACAGGCATCATCACAATAACCACGTGGTCTCTTTCCATAGGAATCTGGTACGTTCTTCATGAGGATTTAAGCTCATCTCTAGACAGGGTCTAACGAAACAAATTGAATTTGTTCTGTAAAACAGGTTAGAATTATTTTCGGAGACAGTTAAAACACAGTTAATGTTGCCTCGACAGAGATCACACGCACAAGACGTCGAGTGTTTTTCCAGTCAAGCGCTAGTACGCTCAAAAAGTAACACTAAAATTCTTATTATTCATTGAATAACTAAACGATTACCTAGTGACTTGTGAGGCACCTTTCTGGTCGTACGAAATGCAGGAATTAAGAAAAAAACTTTCATACTTATGAATATCTTCAAAGTATTTCGGGCAAAAGATGTGCTAAATATCGCAAAACAATGTAATTCTAATTTTTACAATGGTAAACAACTTTGATATCGAATCGAGAAATTTCAAACTTCCAAGCGGTTTAAGCTGTACCGGCTATTCATTCGTAAGTTATTCTACTACTAAAAATCACATACACGGTAGGCATACCTCAAACAGTGGCTTAATCTAAATTATGAAGCGACCAGCCAAAAAGCACGATAGCGAAAAAGTGGACGTATGTAACTAAAAAAAATGACTCAATACAGAAAAATATTTTGAGTCCTCTAGAAGAAATCAGTACGACCACGAAGCACAAACAAGAAAAAACGACGGCGCCTCGGGCTTCCAATAGAAAATGACGTGTTTTGCTGAGTCCTGGCAAAAATGAAACCAAAATGGAGAAGGACGAGTTCAAGCTGGCGTCGGTGAACCACAAGAAGAGCAACAAGAGAGGCGGCGGACGGACGCAATGCACGGTCCGAAAACTGAGGGTCGGTATCGAGCGTTGCTGCCAGGACTGCCCGCAGCTCGTTACCTGCAACGACAGCTCTAATTAAGGGCAGAGATGCACCTGTTCTGCTTCTCATACGCTGCTGCACATCGGCGCACGCAGCCACAAGCAATTTTGCTTGAATCCAGGTTTTGAGAACGAAAGCTCTGATGCGGAGCAGAGTTCAATTCAATCGTTTTACAGATTTCAAAAATAAACTTCTTAATAAGGCTTTTAGCTGACAACTGAAATGAGATATCAGAAAATTCTAGAAACTTGTACCCACCAAATTCCAAAGCATCCCTCATCATTTTTTGATTATTCAAAATATAACAAAATAATTTTCCGGTGCATGGTCTTGAAAATATTTCAAGAAGCGTGTGCAGTCGGCAATATTATGCAAGAAATAAAGCGCAGAAAGCACGGGTATAACGTATACACCCTTACCCTAATTACTTGAAGAACGCTAAGAGTTACGATAATTTCAAATTGGTCATTCATATGAGTTGCCCAAACAAACGCACAGTCTAGCCCCAAAGAAGAAGACGTTAAAATAGCAGCAACCTACATGCGAGCAAACAGCGGGCATACGTGCGTACAATTCAAAATCAAGCTGCGCAATTCGACAGTGAACTTAGCCGATTACTGCGTCGGTTTGGCTGGGCATAGCAATGATCAGTTTGTCCTGCCTGCTGCTACGATGCTGCGGACGTGAGAGAGCGACATGGGCAGCTCGACATCCCAGCAGCATAATTACAAATCCCACACCTGTTACAACGGAGAGACACGTTCAAATCTGGGCTAAGCTGTCCCACTTCAGAACAAGTGCTATTTGAATGTGACAAATGTCATTACTAGTTAGAATCTTCAGGTGTTATGCACTTGTCCCGCTTTTATTTTTGCACTAAAAAATTTGTGCATCCTTTTCTACTGATAAAAACGTACATCGAAAGAGAACCAGTCTCTAAATTTCTAAACTATAATACAGTTGATAGATTGATTGATTATAAGTAAATTTTAGCCTTGCTTACCACAACAAATATATTCAAAGAGAGGAATGATGACGGCACCATTTAGTTTGAATTTAAGGGAACGCAGAATCTACGCACAAGGTGTGTTGTCACACGGGATCCCGTGCGCACAGAAACAGTAAGTTGAGAAGGAAGATTAGGAAACAAGATGAAAGCTGAAGGAGAAAGTCAAAGTTGCTGAAAAACCGGACAGCAGGAAAGCAAAACGCGATGAAACCAAAGCATTTTATTTCGACAAAAACAAAACCTATCAAACTCTCAGCTCGGGACCTCACATTATCCTCCTTGGAGAGCTAAATCTCACTGATGCAATAGTGGTATCCTTTGAGAGGAGCAACATGAAAATAACTCAGCAAGAGATAGAAGGCAAATTTTCCACCCATAATCGCTTCTTAGCGTTTCCTTAAATGAATTAATAGAGTATCAACATGCGTCGAAACTAAATACAAAGTAACCCCCACAATAAAGTGTTTATGAAATCTTGTGCATATGAAACCCTTTCAAACCAAACTCGGAAACTTTCCATACAGGCACACTTGCATATGATATCTATATGATCTCTGCTTGAACTGCCCCAGCCGTCACTTACCACTGAGGATTAGCAGGGAATATGCAACGAGAGCGTCACCCGCGGCAAAGCCAGTTTTTGCGTGCGTGTACTTTGCACTCCTCCAGTCTACGATGTTAATAACAGTAATTTCTATGCTCAGTAAAAAAAACACGCACCAAACCTCTTGGATTGAAAACGAATGTGCCAGAAATGAATACACTGAATGAAACACTAAAGAATGCGCAGTGACATTCGGAAAGTCGCGCTGAAGCTTATAATGCAATAAAAATACATGCGGTAATTCGCCTTCCTGTAAACATGACATTCATGAGCCGCACCACTTGAAACAATAATTTTCTCGATTTTCACTTATTTAAAAAAGAGAAAACTACCAACTTACTCCGTTAGTTCAAAAACGTAAATCAATTACACTCGCAATGTCACAACAAATCAATACCATTAGCCCGGACACGAAACTCTAACTCGAAAAATATGAGGGACAAATTACTAAAAAGTAAGCGATAGAAAAACACCCGACGCAAACAAATGACATTTTCGCGCTGGACGATGTGCAAGTGAGAGCGGAGTAAAATCTAGATGATATCCATGAAAACATTACGAGTTCGTAATGTTATCAATAGCCTGAAAACACTGGTCTAGCTCGATGCAATTTCGAAGGAACCAAGAATAAGCCAGGCTGGTTTTATAATTTTGGAAGTGACGCAGTGTGAGTGAATACAGGGGATGATCGGACCTAGATTAGAGATGCGATCGATACGGTCACGTCCGCCAATGTCAGTCATATCAGGTGATAGTCGTGCGCTGAGCAAATGGCCGATACAAACACTTCATCGAATCTCCACAGCAGAAAGATAAAAAAATTAATGCAATTGGAATGTCTCTGATCGGGATCATTTGCTCGAGAGCACACGTGCATGTATACGCAACGTAGGAAATCTATAAAAAAAAGCAGCAGAATCTAAAATAAATGACGCAGATTAAACTTTTCTGCCTCAAATAAGTCAAGCTCATCGCTAAGCCTATTGATGAGTTTCATCAAAGGGGACGAGATACAGAGTAAAAGGATGCAAAGTAAAAACATGTTTGACTGTCGGAAAAACTTAATAAATTGAACTATGAGATAAAGGCAGGGCATATTAAGTAAAAATTAATATTGTAAAAATAACAAAAAGCCAAAGGTACCAACACAGCTACGAAACTCGAAGAACAACCGCAAAACTAGGATTTCGGCTGACAAAAATACACACCGCAAAACAATTCTAGTGCCAGAAGCGCGCAACAGGGGACGGTAGAGGCGCAGGAAGATGGGGCCCGCGGCGCAGGCGGCGGCGATGACGGCGACCTTTAAAGGGAAGCTCCTGAGGGACACAGGGACGCAGCTTAGAGGTGACGTCGTGTGACCGCTCGCCCGACATCACTTTCCGGCTCCGAATGCACGACAGCAGCGCCAGCCTATTTCAGTTCTGGCGTTACAGAAGCGCTGTCTCCCAAACGTGCTATTGGTCACGTGAAACACGAAGTGATTGTTTCATTTCACTACTGGTGTTACAGAAGCGCTGCTTTCCAGTCGCTGCATAGGGTGCAGGTTAGCAAACGGTCTCCAAGCCTGCTATTGGCCACGTGCAACACGAAGTGATTGTTTAAAAAATAACATTTAGAGTGCTAATTCCCTAAGATAGAATACTTGTGTCTCCCTGAGGTCTGTTTTCGCATCAAGGTATTTATGCAGCCTAGCGATTAAAAATACAAAATAATAAACACATCCGCAAACTTCGCGATATGGCTTTGCTTTTCTAGCGTAGTTATATGAAGAACTGACGGAAGCGAAAGAACAAGAACGCATTATTTTTCCACTAAGTCGCATCGTCCTATAAAAGGTTACGTACATATTGATCGAGAAAAACGTAGTTATGATGGCCATTAGGAATTCAATATTTCAAAACAATTAGAAATTTTCCAATCGCTAGTTATCCGCTAACTTTTCTGGATGAGCCCAATATATTTACTGATAATTTACGCTTTCGAATTTTCCAGAAGAATTTTCCCTTACACAAGTGAATGATTAAATTTGACCTAATTTTTTGACAGAAACCGCCTCAAAATTTACACCCGATTTTGTTCATATTACACATTTTTACTTGGGCATTCACTAAGACTTCTAAGGGGCATACGAGGCCGACACACATGGCAAGCGCGCGGCAATGAAGACACATTGCTGGGAGTCGCGCGCTGTAATGCAAGGTGAGAGAGAGGAGTCAGGGATTCATTATGCAGGGTGGACAGTGAAAGGAGGAGCTGGCCGGATTAAAGGCTTATTAGAGACGACCATAAGGCCGCAAAAGGAGCTCCTCAACATATGACGCAAGTGACAACCGTCAATTACGGGGCCGCCGCCTCAGCCCGCCAATTCCAGAGCGACGCGTTTTCTGTTAAGTGTGGGGTATTAGTGCCGGGTTGTAAGTGCAGCTCGACCTGCTGGAGACGGAATGCGGTAATGATAAAGCTAGTGTTATGGGTGACGACGTGCTACCGGAGCACGAGGCACTGAGGTTGACTGAGACAGATACTGACGTAACTTGTTTGGAGAGCTGAACATGGACTGATGAATCTCACCTGGGCAGCAAGTATTTCAGATACCTGTTCATGATTCTCATATGGCGGTTATGTTAACGCAGATGAAAATTCATATTTTGGCGCATACATACCTATCCCTTGTGTCACTGGGCAGCAAACATTGTTTGCTGGACGTGCTAACCAGTGTACTTGGTACCTGCTGCGAGTGATGAGCATTCCTTCTAAACGGTTAACATACTGCACGGATCACGCTGCAGTTGTGGGAGTCAAACTGATGCAACTCCTACAGGGACAATGCTTAATGTAACAGTTGATGTAACCGTGTAAACCACTAGCGTAGTTGTTGTGGCAATGCTGTGACGTAAATCTAAATCTCAGTGGGCATCGCTCCGTGAAATGATGTGTAACTGATAAATACTAACTTCTTCCATCAGATTTCAGTTTTAACACGGAAATATCCAGCCACGTTGTTCCTCACAGGAAAGAAAAATAAGTTATTCGGTATCATCAGTAAGTTTCGAGGTCAATTGCACGAACAATTACGGTCTAATTCGCTACTCATTTGCCCAATTAAAATGCAAAAAGGTTAATGAGCTCAAGCTGTAGGGAAAGACAGACACATTTCCGTGCTTCGATAATCGATTATCGAGAAAGGATACCCACTTCAAAAACGAAAATCGTCAGGAAATTATCAGTTTCTAAATCGAGAACCTTTAACAATTCTCCTCGGAGCTCGCACAGAAATTATTGACAGTTTAACCGGACGGTGTATGCGTGCACGGTTGCCGCAATATTAGAGTACAACACATTACTCCAACGCCAGAGACGTGCAACAATGTGGCGCCAGTGCTACCAAATGACTCGGCAAGACACAGCCTAATAGAACTTCATTTCCACAAGCCCCAGGCAGATGTGTTCCAAATGAGCGAACGCTGCGCAGCGATAGCACGGCGAGCTCGTCGCTTCTTTGGCAACGCTGATAATGGCCATAATTTAAAACGGCCATTCGAATGAGACATCAATATTTTTGGCATTGAGTACCAAGCAACTGTTTCTTTATTTGCGTTGTATTAACTTCAATCGACGATGAGCGCGTACATTTGATGAAATTTGTTCAGGCTTTATCATGAATTGAGAAAAGTACGGTCAACAAGGCAATTAATGATGCTAAAAATGCTACACGTAATGAGATCGCGTTCTACTTGACAGCAGACCAAAGAAAATTTGGAACACGTCAATACTAGAAGTAATGTACGCGGAAGGCAAATGGACGTATCATCAGCATAACTTGTGTTAATGAGCTCCAACTTTTGATATTGATGAACGTGTCTTAGCGTCAGTATTATACTAATACTAACATTCACCCTGTGTTGTAGCAATGTAACTAAACAAAGGATCAGGTTTCGAGTTAATATCTGAACAAGTCTGGAATGGCGTGCTACAATATTGAGAAAAGAACGGGTCGACGCAGTTTCAATCACGCTGCTCTCGGTCGACGACATTGATTTGACACGTTCTCTCGTACGACTAGATGGAATACAAGGCAAAATCGACAGTCGTCTCACTGAACGACACACGTGAAGCTTTGATATATAAGCGGCCGTTGGGTGCATTCATAGCATAGTTTATCAATGTCGATTCCAGTGTAGTTTTAATTTTAAAAGAGCTAATTTTTAAATTCTCAACGTTATGAGTATTGAATATTTTTGGCTTGACTTGCAAAGACAAAACGAGCGAGAACAAATTGTTAGACTTTTGAGTATGACAAAAAGTCATGATGGTAAAAAATGGGTGTACGTGAGGAAATTTGAGAACAAACTGCCATTTTACCAGTTTCCATGGTTTCCAGAAAACCTTTCAATCAACAGTTGAACCAGAATTCTGATAAAAAATAAGTGTTAACTTCAAATCAGAACAATGAACAGTATTTTTGATAAAGGAATATTCATAGTCCAGTAGCATAGCTCTGTGAATTAGAGAAGTAACCGTTACTTAGGTGAAGCTCATTGAGAGTGTGATGTCCTCCAGTTACCACACCATCAAAACGCGCACATAGTGCTGAGTCACGCATGAGCAATGCATCCATCTTCTAGGGATATGGCGCGACCACTACCTCTCTTAGACTTTCACGAATAATCAACAGAAATTTTCATCATCACAGTGCTTATAAACTTATATTCTATATAAGTTTCCGTACTATAAGTTCATTAACTTTATTCCGGTGTAGAGGTTCTCTAAAGAAGTCGAGACATACTGAGCTTCGCTCTCGAGGCGGCATATGCCAAAGAGTTCAACTCTCTTAAAGTGATTATTCAAAACCTGTAAGTAATTGGGTGGCGGGGGAAAAAGTGACCTATTTTGAATTTTCGTTCGGTAAAATGCACTCATCAATAAGGCATGCTCGTCTTCTCCAGTAATACGGTCATAATACAGAGATGAGCTCGAGTTTCCAAATAAATTAAGACACGTAAATTCTAGCACAAATCTGAAATGCTAACAAATAGTGAGGGAAAACACACAACGACGTGCAAGTATCGTTTGAGTTAATCGTGCATTTAAATTCTTACAAGGTCATTTACCTTTTATAAAATAACGAAGTTGCATGAATTAAACATTAAGCAGCGATTCAGAATGAAAATATATTTTTTTCAAATCGTGTATGTTTTTTGAATGAACCATTTCCAAGACTGTTTTATTTTTCCATAGAGAAAGCCCTAATAGCCTTTTGTTGCAATGTGTTAGATGGGCCAGTTTTATTTCTGACTATGCCTTGCCAGGCCTCAATCCCGTATTGAAGATATTACTGTATAACTGCCCAGTTATGGATCCCAAGTGCTTCTCTTGGCAAAATGTGCTTTAGTTAGTGAAAAATTTCGAGAGATTTTCATAACTTGGTACGTATTTGACTGATAAATTTAAACGCTGACGTACGAGCAAGATGCAAAATATCTTGAACATTGCAGTGACGTGGTTGATAATGTCAACATTCAATTGACATGTATAATAAATGATAATTTGGATAATTGTTAATATATACTTTCCTTAATCCACTCAGGTGGGAAATGAGAGCAGCTTTCGAATTTCGGTAATGACGAGGTAACCGCACGTAACGGGACACCATTAGAATTGTTCAACTCACACCGAATGTTTGAATTCCATTTGTCTATAATTCGAGCACAACACGAAACCTTCATTAAGAGAAGGAGACTTCACAACAATGCCGCACAGCGCTCGCAACAGTAACACACAACCTGTTGCAGAGACTGCAATACGCAGGCATGTAAACGGCGTCAGCAATATAAAAAACGAAGTAATGAGTTCCATCTTGATTGTGACTGCATGGGAAATGGTCCACAGCGCGCCATACCTGCGGCTCCTATTTGATGTACGGTGACTTATTAACCCTTCACTGAGCACTGAATTAGTCATGGTACAATTTCCTGAGATAATGTGTTTCTGCAACAATATCTCGCAATAGTTTTGATTGAAAGAAAATTATTCATAGGTAATTATGAAAGAAGAATATTACCATCTGGAGAAAAAGCATCATGCATTCAACCGTAACTAGATGTGGTAAAGTTCTTCTGTCAAAATTGCCAGTAAACATTTGTTACTTAATAAACATAATCTACTGAGCAGTGAAAGGTTGATAAATGCAAGAAATGATATTGATAACAACCAAATAGAAGAAGCAAAGTGGGTACTCACCCACGCAGGTCGCTCTTCAAATTCAGGTCGGGTTCACACAACACTAACGTACCTGTGAAGATAAAAACAGATCGTTTTCAGTCAAAGTATGGTAACTAGGCATATTAATCAACCACCAATTAAATGAAAGAACAAATGGAAAACTTTCCTCTAGTTACCGCCAAAATATGTACGTAAACATATATGGAAAGAAGTTATGCAATCAA
The DNA here is from genome assembly GCA_014220935.1 of Platorchestia sp. MABIK. Taxonomy (NCBI): domain Eukaryota; kingdom Metazoa; phylum Arthropoda; class Malacostraca; order Amphipoda; family Talitridae; genus Platorchestia; species Platorchestia sp. MABIK. The sequence continues at coordinate 97,273 of JACJUY010000965.1, read as the reverse complement.
GATCCGCGATGTTCGGGCCCTAAATATTTACAAATAAATTTGAGAATTTGAACTGAAACAAGAGAATCTTTTTCAAACACAGAAAGTTATAATGCAATGATGAAAAGGTGTATCGTCGAAACTGCACTTTACCATCAGTTGCACAAGTATTTCCCTAGGACTACACAGCTCTAAATAATAACACAAAATCTTCCCCCTAAGAAGCCGTCTGTCCTGTGGTCAGAGCCACGGCAATGCATCAACAGAATACAGTTCGTCTTAGGACACTGACCACCACATGGAAACATGTTAGGGTAATGCTAAAATCAACTAACTCCCACAGTATTTTACTCAAGGAAGAGCAATCAAATCAAATTAGATGAACAGCTATTACAAGCTTCCTAAATACATAAAATACAATCTCTCGAGAGGAAATCGTTAGCCTCCTTTGAAGGCCTGTTGACACGATCATTGAGTGCACGCGTGAGCAGAGAAGAGAGGCGCAAACACCGCCCACTTGCTCTCGCTTCAGGCGCGTTTACTTGCTCAATGACAGTGCAAACTAGGCTCGTCTTTATGGCGCTGGCCAGAGCTTGTCGGTGTCATTACAGCCGCACTGTCACTGAGCAAGTAGATGCGCCTGAAGCGAGAGCAAGACAGCGGGGCTTGCGCCTCACTTCCCTGCTCACGCGCGCACTCAATGATCGTGTCAACAGGCCTTAACTCTACTAAGATGATCAAAGAGATGAAGGATGAAGGCATCATTTAGTACGGAGTTAAAAGAACACGGAATCTATGCACAAGATGTGTTCCCGCACAAGATCCCCAGCGCATAGAAACAGTAAGATGAGAAGGAAGGTTAGGAAACAAGATAAGAGTTGAAGAAGAAAGCAGTAGCCACTGAAAAACCAGGACAACAGTGAATCGAAAATATATGGTCCTTAACTAAATAAACAAAATTTCTATTTCAGTAAAAAGAAGACCGGCTCGGGGCCTACCATTTCCCTCCTGGAAGTGCTAATTCCCACAGATCCAAGTTTTATCCCTCTGAGGGGAGATCGGAAGGCAAACAACAAATAACTTTCATAACAACGTAAGCTAAAGGGTGGACACGGTTCAGTTAAAACGAAATCATAAGCCAGAAAATATATTTCAGGACAGACACGAGTAGCTCAGTGGATAACAAACGCAAACTACAGGGGGGACACGCCTCTAATAAAAAGAAATTATAAGCCAGAAAATATAATTCAGGGCCGATACGAGCAGCTCAGAGTTGCCTCCAGTACCCACCTGAGACGGAGTCGGAGGGCAGGACGTCCGGCTGGTGGCTGAGCAGGTCGGCCACGAGCTCGTCATCGTTCGTGCCGCGCCGCTTGTCCACTGAACACAGCAAATGAGGCTAGTGAGATACGGGCGTCGGAAAGAGCAATTTGCTCTTTTCTAAACCGTGGTTGGTAGTATCCGTGATGCGGAACAGATGCCGCTACGGCATCTGTTCACGTAAAGTATTGTCGATGGACCAGATTCAGTGGACAACCTACATCGCTCATAAGGCAATGGATGTAAATAATAAACTTTCGTTCAGTTAGACAAAGTTAGCCAAGCGTGAAAATTTCACCTGACTGGTCTACAAAACGTAACATAACTTTTGCATGCCCACGCATCACGAAAATTACATCAGATTAGCTGCCATGCTGCCAAAATAAAAATGACCATTTAAACCTCAAACGTTCACTCCAGTAGTTGAGGAAACGATAAAACTAGCCTAATTTCCTCAGATATATCTGTTTGACATCAAAAAGCCAATGTAGAAGACCTACATAATTGAGGCTAATTTTTTTCCAGAAATGCAAGCTAGAAAAGGAAAGTTAATGAAAAAGAACGCGATTACTTCCTAATATCAGAAACTATCACACCAACTTTTCACCCTCGTAAACGCCAAAGTAATCGCATTAAAGTCGAATATAAGAGGTGTGCAAGTACTGAAACCTAATACAGACGGGAAACATGCAGAAAACTTGAGGTACCACATCACTCTCAACATGGCGACGATGACGTCGACATGGCACAAGATAACGAACGTCGTAGAGCGTAACTCCTCGACCCTACTCACATGACAACGACGAAGTTTAGTCATTTTCCTCTAATTAATCTAGATGAATAAATTTGTTTCAGTGACTACTAATGAATAGCGCATTTGAAGCAACAACACAAAACGATGCCCTACGTAAAAAAAACTATTTTGTTCAAGCAATGTAAAATGAACATGTGTGTACATTGTCCCATAAAAATCAAGAGATGCCAATATACATAAGTACAAATAATAAAATTAGAAATAAAATGAAGAAACGCTATATTTCATTCGCATCATGAGCACAAATACTAACCATGCAAATAAAAATGAAGAAAGTGGACATTCATTTACATTCATAACACAATTAACGGAGATGTAACAGCAACCATGTTCACGAGGATATTGCAGATATTTCTGTGCATACGGTGGAAGTGAAAACAATCAACATTTAGCTCAGCGACGTGAGCTTGAAATGCATGGTGGCACAAGCAGATGAGCAGCAAGAGATACTTGCCTCCCATAGGTTTTTTATCATAGAAGTGTATTCCAATTAAACAGGACAAGTTCCATCAAATTCAAAATGAAAATTAGGAATAATAAGTCCACCTCGACATCGCTTAAGCATGAATTCAACACTGTAATGAATACTTGTAAACAAACTCACCAATGGATAACTGAAATCCATGCTCCTAGCAAATACAGTGTAACAACTCACCATTTTCATGGTCAGGTCTCAAAGTTACCATGACGGTAACTCCTCAAAATTTCTCACTCTGATATAGGCAAGCTACTCTGCGACGCTCATCGGATTTATAGCGCTGTTAATCCACACATATAGAAACGCAACTACCTAGTCTTTCAGTTACTTTCGATAAATCGCCTTCACTTTCAAGCAAAGCCCATATTTATGAACATTAAGAAGTAATTGACATGTAGATGCGCCCGCACCACAGCTCGAGAATCCACTCGAGGAAAATTAACGAGACATCCTCAGGTGGATGCGAGAAGCACCGTCACGCGAGAGAGAATGGTAACGAAGTAAAATACAAAAGCGTGCAAGAACGCGTGTTGCTCTTACGTGTCCTCGAGGAGGCGTGGGTGTTGTGGTGAGGTAAGGGGAGGGTGTAGAACCTCGAGACTGAGGTCCAAAACACAGGCGAGAGGGTAGTTCGAGTACAGAACAGGCCAGAGTAAGACAAAAGGAAGAAAAAATGGCCGGGAAAAGCGAGTAAACCGGTCAAGGTTCAGGGGAAGCACCAAAAAAATGAATGATTGAAAGAAAAAGATAAAAAAGAAAGAAAATTTGGGGAGGTAATTGAAAGGGAAAAAATTTGGGAAGGTAATTGAAACGGAAGAAATTTGAGGAAGTAATTAAAAGGGGGATAAAATATGATAACAGAAAATAACAAGAAACAAATAAGCAAAGAACAAAGTGCCATATTTAAACACGATGTGTGACAAAAAATGAAGGCAAAGCAGAGTTAAAGTCAGATTCAGCAGAGAAGGCACAGAAAACAAAACCACGAACAAGGGAAACACGGTCACAAAACCCAACATACATCAGTACAGGGCAATGAAGAACAATTGGAAAATTATTGCAAGATGAAACGTTAGTTTGCGTACAATCGCGTACAATCACGTACAAAAATCCAGATGGTTTTTCGTAAGTGAAAAAGTGAAACAAAACAAAGCTGATTAGAATGTGAGTAGCAAGGGATGTTGAAGAGAAAGATAAGAAATGGTTTTAGAAGCAAAAATATTAATTAATAGAAAAATTAAAATGACAATTTCACAGACGAAGTAAGGAAAAATGGCGATTGAGAGAAAACACTCAATGGAAATTAGGAGAGGAGAAAAAGATTATACATATTAAAGGAAGAGCAGAGAAATGGAAAGTAAGGAAGAAAAATGAAGGAACAATTAAAAAAGAGAAATGAACACGTTAAATTGGATGGGAACAAGTGATGAGGTGACGTGAAGGAAAGCATTGAAGAAAAATGAAGGAACGATTAAAAACAGTAACAAACACGTTAAACAGGAAAAGAATACAAGATGAACAGTGCGGAAAATAGAGCCCACAAGACGGAGTGAGGAAGATGATCACAGTACGCGTGGGGGAGACAATCGTATGATTAATGCACGCTCACACAACACAGGCTTAGCGCCACCACGCACGACTTACTTGTATTTGCCAGAGCATAAAGTCTTCTTTTAGAGCACTTGTGCAAAAATAGATTTATCAAAGTTGCCATGAAATCGATCTACACCAAGGCATCGCTCGGGCGTGTAGTCTAATTTGTTAACATGACTAAATTGTGCATCTCACACGTCGGCACCGGAGTTATTCCAATACATTGGCTTGTGCACGCAGGTATCAACTAGGTAACTAGAACAGAAAGATAAAAGGTATCCAGAAACTAACACATCAATCTGCACTACTACATGGTTACATAAACCACGGATTTACAATGGGACACGTAGCTCTTATTTTTTCAATGTGAGGACTTCAGCACAAATTCAGGTCACAGAAAATGACAAGACTAATTACAACTTATATGCTCACGCCACCACATCATGCTGAGATGATGCTAAAATTACATCTCTAGTACAGACTTCCAGGCAAACAAGTATTCACGAACCGACTAGGTAAGCGGCAACCTACATCACTCGTAAGGTAATTTCCAATGAACTAAAATGTGATTTTAGAGAAGTGGAGAAATATTTAAAAACCAATGTGAAATTAAACGCCGATTTAAAATTCTTGAAGGCCACGGATGTAGATAATCAACTTTTGAGCTACGGAAAACCACTATAAAACGGCGCACTAGACTGAACGAAAATAATTTTTGTAAAAGAACCCATTCGCACCAAAAAGCTACAAGACGACACCGATTGTGCGAGATAAAGCAGCTGTGTGACGTGACAAAACAAGCAACGTGGTGTTGGACGCTCAAAGAAAAAACTTGCTATAAGGTAACTGGATGATAAACTAGAGCTAGCTAGAACTAATGACCAACATATTAACTATTCTGCCTTTAGTTCTATTCAAATTTAATCCAGTTAGTGTCAGCTGAAGCGGACAATTAATGCTGTGCACACAACTCAAGATCGTTATATCCCTGCACTTCATGTATTGTGAACGTGTTATTCCATTATATTCTCAGTAGAAAAACAACCAATAGCAGTTACGTTCTATGAAACAAAAGAAATCCCGTTCTATCAAACAAAAAAAATCCCGTTCTGTAAAACAAAAGAAATCCCGTTCTACGAAACAAAAGAAATCCCGTTCTATAAAACAAAAGAAATACCGTTCTATAAAACAAAAGAAATCCCGTTCTATGAAACAAAAGAAATCCCGTTCTATAAAACAAAAGAAATCCCGTTCTATAAAGCAAAAGAAATTCCGTTCTACAAAACAAAATAAATCCGACAGTAAGACAAGAACATAAGTAAGTCTAAAGACAGGCGGAGCAAGAGCTACCATGAACACGACCACAACACACGCCTCCTACACAACAGAACGCCTCCTACATAACGCCAGAACATAACATAACGCCAGAACACAACATAACGCCAGAACACAACATAACGTCAGAACACAACATAACGTCAGAACACAACATAACGCCAGAACACAACATAACGCCTCCTACACAACAGAACACTCTCACTTGAGGACTCGGGACGCGCTGCACAACACTGCACCTATTCTAACTCGACTCCGTCAAACCCCGGGGTGTGCACAAACACACACTGATGGGAGTGCACAAAGCTAATTCGATCACACAACAAACGAGTGACGCGTAGCACACGGAGCACAAAATCGCAGAGCACAACACACTCTGGACCAGACAAACTATTTGTAGAAAATACTCTTCAACATTCCGACACCTAGCGCAATACACGCACTGGAGCGCAAGATAGTGCACAGAATTGAGCTCACAAAACCATGACGCAACACCCAAAACTCACTTGGGAAATTGGAGCCGAGCTGGGAGCTCTTGCGCTTGGCCTCGCGGTCGTCCGGGATGATCTTGCCAAGGAAAGAATGGAGCTTCTTGTCCCTGGGCGCCTTCTTGCGCACCTGGCCGATGCACAGCTCCTCCACCAGCTTGGCGCACGTCTTGTGGATGTTCATCTCGCAGTCTGCACGCAGATTAAATGTTACTTTAAGCCTCCCTAACTGCTTAAAAACAACCTTCCGAAGAGAGGAAGGCACCATTTAGTCTGCACGCATCAGAAAGTCATGGAGTTGAATGTATAGGCGTAATCATAACGTATATCATGACTATGTAGTTTCCGCCCATCATTACGCTCCAGTTCTTCACGACTCACCTAACATGAGCTATTCAAGAGTTGTACTACCAAACACTTGAAATATATTGGGTCTAGCACAGGCTTATGCACAAGATTCTTGTACCTGCAATACACGGCCATTTTTTTTCTTGAATGTAACGACTTCTATGTAGCATTGCCCGCAGAATTTCACAACAGTGGCAATAGAATTTTGAGGCGGTCATCTTCGTTCTCTCAATTCTCTTTCGCTGCCTTAGGTCTCTCGAATCGGCTATCATAATTCTTTCCGTGTCATTTTCCCCCTAGTGGCAGCATTTGCCTACTTTCCGCAAGTCAAATTGGCTATGGATTTCATTCAGTATTCTTCTTGAAACTTTTTTATTCAACCTTTCTTTTCTGCAACAACCGGCTCTTTTGTTTCGTTTTCTCACAGTTGTGAATACTTGATCTTAGTGTACAGGCAATCGCATTCAATCCTGAGAAGCGCTTCGATACTTTAAACGTCCTGCGATCGCAGGCTTCTCTGAAAATAGGCTCTGCCTAATATTTCATGTCTTTTACTGGACTTTCTCTGCTTCTTCCAAGAGACAATTACATTCCAGGAGGCCGTTCCGAGTAGTTACATAACATGTAAATAACATGTAAATATAACGCGAAAAGTTAGAAACTTCTTGGATGTTCAGCAAGGTACGAGTCGAGTCAGAATCCTGAATACCGCACAGCAAAAAGGAGCCAGTAATTAAAAACATACATTCACTGTATGCTGTAATCGCCCGAGTGAAGTGTGCATTTTCTGTATCCTGACTACCAGTTGATATGATGAGAGACTAGTTGTATTGCTTTCACTTGTGCAATTGTCACAGCTGTAACATGGTGAACGATGCCTTGTTCAATTATAGCATGACTTAATTACAGAAGGAGAAGCTTGAAAAACAGTACAAGTACATTATGCGTAATGTGAGTCAATAGACATTGTTGACAATACACACTTGCCGTAATACGAAATGGATCGCAATAAACTAATAATAAAGAATACGATTTAAGTATTTCTTCGAAAAAAACTGGAAAATCAAAGACAATTTAACCTAAATATAGTAATTTCTGCTCAACCAAGGTAAGGCTACAACGCTTAGCGGAGTAGATTTCAATATACACAGGGCGTCCATAAAACCTGCATCCACTGACCGAGATATGTATATTATACTGGTGTATCGGTAGGTATATGATACTGGTACATCGGTAGGTATATGATACTGGTACATCGGTAGGTATATGATACTGGTATATCGGTAGGTATATGATACTGGTATATCGGTAGGTATATGATACTGGTATATCGGTAGGTATATGATACTGGTATATCGGTATGTATATGATACTGGTATATCGGTAGGTATATGATACTGGTATATCGGTATGTATATGATACTGGTGTATCGGTAGGTATATGATACTGGTATACCGGTAGGTATATGATACTAGTATATCGGTAGGTATATGATACTGGTATATCGGAATATGATTCCGGTATATCGGAATTTGATACAGGTGTATCGGTTTATGATACCGGTATATCAGTTTATGATACCGGTATATCAGTTTATGATACCGGTATTTCAGTTTATGATACTGGTATATCAGTTTTTGATACCGGTATATCAGTTTATGATACCGGTATATCAGTTTATGATACCGGTATATCAGTTTATGATACCGGTATATCAGTTTATGATACCGGTATATCAGTTTATGATACCGGTAAATCGATTTTTGATACCGGTATATCGGTTTTCGATACTGGTATATCAGTTTTCGATACCGGTATTTCGGTTTTCAATACCGGGATATCGGTTTATGATACCGGTATTACACATTTACATATCAGTGGATACATTTTTTGTAGACACCCTGCATACCAAAAAATACACAGATGCAACCAATTCCAAAGTACTAAAAGCAGGATGCACAAAACTGGTATCAGTCCCGAGCTGAGAAAGCAAGGCACACTCACTGGCACACTGGCACACACACGCACACTGGCGCACACACGCACACTGGCGCACACACGCACACTGACACACACACACACACACGCACACTGGCACACACACTCACTGGCACACTGGTATCCCTGGGGAGCGACGCCCCAGATCACATCTTGGCAGTGATTGCAGTAGGTGACGCTGTAGTAGGTCATCTGGTTGAAGCAGTGCTCCCGCACCAGTTGCTGCAATGCAACATCCAATAATTAGCATTCAAGCTGTTATGCTCGACCTTAACTCTTTAATGTTAGAATTTGGTACTCATATTAACGTATATTCAATAACTAGCACTCCAACTCTGATACTCAATTTTAACTCTTCAACGTCAGAATTTTGTTCTCATATTACCGTTATCACAACTAATATCATTTAACTGGCACCGGCATCAAGTAGTCACCGATGTCAGAATGAGGAAGGAATTGTCACTCGACATTGAACTTCGAAAAACGCATTCAGGCACAAATTTCACAAGGAATAAAGGACATTAAATCTGTTTATGACAGTGAATTTTGAAATCCAGTAAAGGATTAGCATAGAGGTACACAAGAGGGAATATTAATTCATCCAAAGTATTCCATCACCAATGAGCAAATCAGTGATATTAGAATGTTCCCCTCTTCATCAGAAAAGGATTGCGGAATTTCAATTTCCTAAGAAAATTATAACCAAGCAATTGAAGATAACCTTTACTGTCGCATAAAATATTTGGTCCAATCGTTTCTTTAGGATTGTGACACTGAAGGTTTTCTTGAACATCGCACCTTAAGAAAACAAGAATTTTTTTCATTATGTTTCACTGGTAACAGCTGGCTCCTTGATAAGTTATTGATGTATTTGTTTTCACAAAATTTCTCCAAAAACGCTACTCTTGAAAACTGACAGCCCAAGCACACCGATGAATGCAACTACACCCTAGATTTTCAAACGTTTATCCTAGCGAGAAAGAGATGGTAGCAATTGCTGGGAACAGAACTACCAGCAATTTTGACATCAACTTAGTCTCCCTCACTCTCCCGTCTTCATTTAACTATGCACATATAAACCAACTTTACCTCCCTTCTCTATTCAACTATGCACATATAAACCAACTTTGTCTCCCTTCTCTCTCTAACAATGCACATAAAATATTGTCCCAAACCTTCTTGTTGGCCTTGAAGAACTTGCTCCTGAGGGGCCTGTCCCTGTTGACGTAGAGAGGGCACCGGTCGATGAGCGCCATAGCCTTGGGACTGCGCACGTTGAACCACTTCCACAGCAGAGTCGCCAAGCTCGAGGCCATGATCAGCGAGTGGTCGTCGTGGTTCCAGTCATCACTGCTGAAAGTACAAAGTGGTCAGTATGTCACGGTATGTGAGCCAACCTGTGGACTGTTACTGGAACGCTAGAGGAAAGTACAAAGTGGTCAGTATGTCACAGTATGTGAGCCAACCTGTAGACTGTTACTGGAACGCTAGAGGAAAGTACAAAGTGGTCAGTATGTTAGGCAGTGTGAGCCAACCTGTGGTCTGTTACTGGAACGCTAGAGGAAAATGCAAAGTGGTCAGTATGTTAGGCAGTGTGAGCCAACCTGTGAACTGTTACTGGAACGCTAGAGCTAACGGTATGCACAATCACTTTTACTCTGATGAAGTGCAAGCTAATACTCGTAGATTAATATGTATGTCAACATGTGAGCTATTTAGCTCACAAGTTCACACGTCAAACTTTTCGATTTGGGATTTCTACAGGTGCACAAATGTGTGTGCTTTTACTAAACCTGTGGATTCTTATGTATATAAATAAAAGCATATATATTACGGCTATAGTCCTCGAGTCTCTAAATCCTATATAGCGAGTCACTCGACAAGCTACTACTGAAATGAAATGGGGATAAGCAGATATTGCACACATTGATAAGTATGATTGAGCCATCTGAACGAGAGAACTGTAGCTAAGCAAGTTGAATTTTTATGATCAGAAGGAAGGATTTTGTGGCTGTGTTGTACCTGAACATTCAAACTAACATGACAGATAACCATTCATGTCTCTACTGGTATCTACAAGACACAAGAAGAATAAAATTTGTATGGAAATGCCTACATGCAAGTCAAATCATAAGCACTGCAACACAAAAAACTTTCACACTCAATTAGGCATTGCAAGAAAGAAGAAAACAAAATTTACCCAAGTCATTTTCACATCAAAAATTCTCATGGAAATTTGACTGAAATTTTCGAAATTGAACATAAATTAATTGCTCCTGATGTTTAATTGAAAAATGTAGCTAGTGCCCATTTGGCAAAGGAAGTCATTACTCGGATAATTCAGATATGTTCAACTAGGTCCCTGAACCTCGACTATCGAGAGACTTGCGACACCCATTGCAGTATGTTGAACTACACACGTAATTCTGGCGCGGGTAAAAACATAGATTTATTAACATAAAAATCAAATTATCAATGGTAATTTTAGTCCGCCAAACTGAGAATTAAACAACCGAACAATTTCTGGCTCTGCGCTTGTATCCTTTCTCTTACTGTGAAATTACAGGTATTCAAAATTTCGTTATCGAGACACATTTCAACTAGCACGTAACGACAAATAGCGACTTGCAGCTGGTGTAAACTTTTGAACAGGTCAAGACACACGAGTGACACAGCACCAACAAGATGCGCGACACACAGTACCAACAAGATGCGCGACACACAGCACCAAAAAGATGCGCGACACACTGTAACAAGATGCGCGACACACAGCACCAAAAAGGCCAAGGCCCACCCAACACGTACCTGACGCTCTCGAGGAAGGGCACGAGGACGAGCTCGATGATGCTCATCTCCTTGTTCTTGTTGTGCTGGCTCTCCATGAGCTGGGCGTCGGGGGGCCCGAAGATGTTGCCGAGGCCCGCCATGCGCTTCGAGCGGAAGTCGGCGAGCTGCTCGTTGAGCACCTCCCTCGCGCGCTGCCGTACCTTCAGGAACACCTGCGGCACCGCGAGCCGTCAGCTCAACTACTGGTGGCACGGCTGGCCCCACTACTGGTGGCACGGCTGGCCCCACTACTGGTGGCACGGCTGGCCCCACTACTGGTGGCACGGCTGGCCCCACTACTGGTTGGACGGCTGGCCCCACTACTNTGGTGGCACGGCTGGCCCCACTACTGGTGGCACGGCTGGCCCCACTACTGGTGGCGCGGCTGGCCCCACTACTGGTGGCACGGCTGGCCCCACTACTGGTGGCACGGCTGGCCCCACTACTGGTTGTACGGCTGGCACAACTACTGGTGGCACACCAACTCCACTAGTGGCACACCAACTCCACCACCGGCACAGCTGGCCCAACACAATGGTCAACGGGCTACAAGGCTCAGCACCTACTTCACAAGACCAGCTTATTCTACACAGATCGTTTGTGAACATCAACAGTCCTTCAAGAATTTCTTTCTAGTATAAAATAAGTCTCCAGGTTCAAAACTCTTGCGAGAAAGGGACTAGATTAAAAGTTAAACAAGCTTCCTCAACCCCATGTAGTCGTTTACAACAAATAAAAGAGCAAGGCATCAGTCATTGTAGTATTAAAATAAACTGAGAATCTATGCACATGGTACACCTTGCACATTAAAATGGTATGATTGCAAGAAGATGAATGTTGAATGAAAAAATAGTAAGTACTAAAAAATAACACAACAGTAAATCAGAAAATGAATGTCCATGACAAAAAAACTATTTCAACAAGGTAAAAGCCTACCTTAAGACCTCACATTATCCTCCTGGGAGCACTAATTCCCTTAGAGACGTTAGTTTGGTCCTCTTGAGGGGTTTCAGCAGTGGAATTTTTTGTAAGTCGCAATGGAGTCCAAATGGAGTCCGAACAAAAACAAGACACCTCACGTCACACTAGGCAACTCAAACGAGACTCGCTACCCTAACTACACGAACTACCCAAACTACATCAACTACTGACTACACCAACCATCTCCATCACTCGCGACCCACATTAACCGAGCCCCCTTTTCCAACCTCACACGCCTGGCCTAAGCCATGCTGCACATCATATACGATCTCTGAACAAAGCTCACTTTACGGAGAGTCTCCTCTTTGTCCAGGTCGTGCCGCAGGGTCTCGTCGATCTCATTGAGCACAGCATCATCTATTGTGCACCCCACAGGCATGGGCTGCACAATTACAACAAAAATATTCTCAACGTCCAGTATCATGGAGATACCTAAAAGGAGAAATAGAAATGTTGCATACGGCTTAAATAATAGCATCTACTTTGGCATCGTGAAATTCGCTTGAATGAATGGATTTCAGCCCTGACAGAGAGGCGGTTTTTAAACCTCGGCTTCAAGTCAGAGGGAAGCTGCAAGAGTAGCTTCGAGTCCAATCTTACACCAGTCAAACTTAACACTAAAAACATTTCCTAAAAACAGATGAGAGAATAAGAGTATTTTAGTTGAAGGGAGCACCATTCACTTACTGCGCTTGGAAGCAAAAATGAGGAATGTATTTCGTAGGCCCACTTCTTCATTTCTTTGGCAGCTCCTTCTTTGTACAGGTCGGTGATCATGTAGAAAAACTGAAAATAAATGTACAACATTACCAGCACATCATTTTTGATGCCAGCAAATACCGATGCATAAAAACAGAATAATACGGAAAAAAACACGCCATAAAATCAGAGACAGTACGCGATCAATTTATCAAAATATTTCAACACCTAAACAAAAAAATTACTAAATCAAATATGATATGCAATAAAATTATGAAAATATCCACAATTATAACCGTTTTTATCACTTGATTCTTGATACACGGAATGTACGTTATGGAGAACTTTGTGATACACAAGAAAATGACCTCTTTCACAAGCTATCCAGTAAGTGGAAACTAATGGCTGAATTAGATCTGCTCCAAAGCAAGTAGGAATTCCTTACTCTATTTTGAAGCTGCACATACATGCTCACAACTGCAGGTTGAGCGAGTGTGCTAGTTTAATTTTTACTGGAATAGTTTCAGCGCCAAAATTTCATAAGCGCTTGACAAATCCCAGCCATGACTGCAACAGAAGTCAGCACCAAGGACAATTAGACAATTCATAAGACAATTTTTAATTCCTCTGAGGTAACTAACAGTTGCGGCAGATTAGCGATACGAATCACGAGAATGAACCTATGCATTGTATGATGAATTTCCCCCCCCTTGGTGAAACGATTCGAGTATACGGAAGTGCTTTACTTCATTCTCACTTACTGGGATAAAATAAGCAAGGCCCAAAATATTGCGAACTCCCAAAGTAGTTATGGCGACTTACTGCAGTGGCGGGAGAGCAGTTTGAGATGATGAAGTTCATAAAGACTGCGAGGTAGGCGGGGTGCGTCCAGAGCTTGCTCAGCGACTGGAAGGGGCCGTGGTCGCCGTACTGGACACAAATACCGGGCATTGGGAATTATTTTTGTTATTTAGGGTGTTCCCGCTCTCCATGGCACTTCGATATTACACAGCGTAACTAAGCTGAGAGGTAGCAAGGAGTTGCAAAGGTGGAAGACAAAGAGCAAGGGGGTGAATCCATTTTTAGATTAGATAAGTTAGTTGAAACTTTCCTAATCAGAACAAAGGTGTTCCAAAGAGAGAATGGAGGAATGCACCATTTAGTATGGGGTTTAAGAAATGGGGAATCTATGCCTAATGTGTGTTCTCAGGCAAGATCCTTTGGGCACAGTAACAAGTTAGGAAGTAAGTTTATGAACCAAAATTTAAGTTGAACAAGAATGTAGTGGGCGCTGAAGAACAGGACAGCAGTGAGCCGAAAAAAGATGTCCGTTTCAAAACAAAAGCCAATACCATTTCAACAAAAGGCCTACCTAACCTTCTATTCGGTCTCACACATTTATTCTCTGGGAGTGCAAATTCCCCGAGATACAATAGTTGTATCCCCCTAAGGCAGGGGAGGAATTGATCTGAAAATGAAGTAATTAGTGTATCACACTTGATACGCACAATAACAATAACGAACTCAGTCAAGGACAACTTCGGTCAAAGACTATTTAGTCGTCGCAGAGCTCACCATGGCCTCGGAGTCGGAGAAATCGTCGTCCTCCATGCTCTGGATGGCGTTCTGTGCCCAGGTTGTGTGGTCATCCATCACGCCCATCATGCTTGTGGTCATCTGCCCGGGTTTGCGCGTGTTATGAGGGAAAAAGGATGCACTCATTTTCGCAGTACAAGTACACTATAAGAAGTCACTTTCAAAAAAAATTAGAGGGATCCAGAGCCTTGTCCGCTCAAGTACGTATCGTGGATACCGAGTTCGGTGGGGCAAGGGCAGCGCGGTCAGGTCACGCTGGCGGCCGAGAACTAATGAAATCAATCGTGGCTTCGAGTGCCCCTCCTCAGTGAAATATGTGTGTGAACTGTGATCTCTTTTCTCCCGAAATTGCAGCGTGAAGCTGATCGAAAAGGTTGATATTCTCGCATTTTCATCTCAGAAAAACGGTGATGCACAATTGAAGTTGTGTTAGTTTTTCTGAATTAAGGGCTAGATAAATGTGGCTGGTGACTAGAATTGTTATGACAGGCTTTGAAGATATCTAATAACGCTATTGCACAGAACGAATTTATTAAGTGACACTAATCATTTCATCATCAATTACTGGACTCTTTCGAACCGTGATTTTTCTGGGGTTTTCCAACAAATAATTGAATTTTCTCAATTCTAGATTATACTTTTCCAGCACAAATTCTTCAACTTCACCTGAGGAAATACGCCAACAAGTCAACTGGCAGGTTTTGAAGTGAACAATGTTTACAATGTCTCTAGCTACCGTTCACAACAGTATCCTTTCAAAAAAAAAATTGCATGTTACAGATAATACACACGATTTTTTAATGCTAAGAACAATTGAAACATTTAACACGTTCACTGCGTTTCCGCGGCTGTCACGGTTGGTTTGGTTAGGTTGTAATTAGCAGAATGGGGAAATCGGTTTTCCAGCTTGAATAAATTTTAATTCTTCCCAATGAATATGAAAAATCCAATAGCACGATAACATTTCACCTTGTATGACAACGATTATTTTTAAAAATGTCATGAAACAGATAAAATGTCATTCATTTATACCGGCACGTAAATGGGCAATTTACCTGTTGGTACACATGTGGCCCAATACGCAGCGAACGTATCAAAGTAGTATTCAATTACCATTGCATTTAGTATTCTTAAAAAATACTAGTTTCCGTGCTCGAAATACACTGAATCACATATCGGTCAACTTATAACTAAACTCCTGAAACGAACCATTTCACAAGCAAGCAGCAGCTCACCAGATCCATACAAGAGAAAAAACCCTACCTTCGGAGAGCAGCAACATCACCTCCACTAAACTGCTTGTAGCGCCTACAACAGAAGCAAAGAATGAACTTTTCTGGGTTTTGATAGCTCAATACCCGGCTCCCAAGTCTGGTTTGTCCGTTGGTTACAGGAGTTTTACATGAGATTTGTTTAATTACGACGGCAACATCACCGTACATTGTGCTGAGTTGAGACGAATGCGTGTTGGATGTGATAATTCTCGCGTTCTTCATTTTGAGAACTCAAGCGCTAGAGACTCCTACGACAAAGTGCAATTGTACTCGAGCCGCCATGCACGGCTGACCACGGTCGGCGGTACACAGCTCTTTGAGCACTGCTGATCCGTGCAAGATCTCGGACGTAACACACGCGCAAGTTTGAAAAACAAACGAAGCCGTATTATTTTCCACATGAAAGTGAAATATACTACGTTCTATGGATTCCAAATTCGTGCTGGTATTGCGAAAAAATGCAGAACTTATTGGCTTCTGCAAACCCTACCTCAGTTAAATAATCAATTTAACAAAAGGCTATCGAACCCTGCTCTCGTAAATCATTCACATAATTACAACTAGCACTCGTTTGACTCTCACAGTCAAAAGCGCATTAAACGGAAATCAAAACTTGGTAAGATAAGCTAAAAATAACTTAAAACAACCTGAACTTGATCATCAAGCAAACTTCTGGTGAAGAGAAATGAACACATGAACAAAAAGAGAGCAATAAGTCTATAAAATGAGGATAGTGCACATGTTGCTCATGAGCTCAGGCACACTAAGGTGACACTAGCATGAAGCTGACTCATCGTGCAGTGCAAGTGGACATGCAGACGCGCTGACGGCTTACGATTGCCCTAGAACAAAAACTAAAAGTGCTCAACTAAAAACCAAACACCATAGCGCCAGCTCGAGGTGCAAGCTCAGGCTAACACGCCATGCAAACCTGACGTATCTACCAGAACGTGTCACCTCAAAAAATGGAGAAATCATTCAATAGTGCAGGAGTTGTGCAGCAGGATGCGTGCTTGAGGCAGAGTAAATAACTTGATAAGGCCATTCATTACCTGAGAGTTGTTATGCGCTGCTGAGAGCACTGGGCTTGTTAGCTCACACGACGCCGAGGTAACGGAAGACGTCATGAATGATGATGTCATGAAAGAGTACGTGAGGGCACAGGAGGAGGTGATAAGAGAAGCAGAAGAAAGAGGGGACGACGAGTTCACATGAGAGACGTAAAAAGTTGACGAGGGGGAGTGTGATGGAACTACGTTCGAGTGGGGGTAGGAGTGAGACTCGTCAGTGGGGGGAGCGATAATAAAGGGGGGAGGCATGGCTTTAGGAGGCATGAAGTGGAAAGTGTGGGTCGTGTACCCTGGAGAGGAGTTGTCTAATATTTGCGGTGCAGGCTCGTCTTCCTCTTCGGGAGACGCCGTTGTGTGGTCCGAAGTGGAGGAACTAGAAAGCATGTGGTTGTTGCATGGTGGGGGGGATGAGCTAGTCTGTAGGTGGCAAGCCAGCTAGCAGAGAATGATGTAAAAGTCACAGCAGATGGAAAAGTTAACGAACGAATATAAAGTCAATGATAGAGGGAAAAATGAAACGGCAGTGTATGATTTGATGAAAATCAGGTCGTAAGAGGAAAATTATTGGCCAAAAAACGATTTCCAGTGGCAGATAACGATTCAGACGATAAAAAACGTTTTTCAGTTAAGAGAGAAAATAATATTCCTCTTAGATGAATGAAAAATCATACATTGTAGATGATAGATGAGATTGTTAAAAACGTCAATGGTACTTTGTAGTGACCATCACAACGATATTGGCAGAACCAGATGGTCAGTTTGACAACAAAAACAATGTCGGGAGCGACGGAAGAAACAAATTTATGAGCAATTTACGAAACGAGAAAGAATTTCCCCGAAAACGAGAATGCATGCAGTGATTGGCGCGAACCCGAGATGTTTTCATTCATCAGTAACATTGAAATAGACGAATAAAATTAAATACACATATGAAAAATTCCAGCACGCTCTTCGCAAAAATTGATGACATGATAAATTAATAAGAATGAAGAAATTACGAAGTTGAACAAAAACTTGCAGTTGAGCGAGATTATGAAGTTGAGCGAAATCAAGAAGAAGAGTGAAATCATGGAGTTGATGAAATATGAAGAATTTCAGAAATTAGTGTGAAGTAATGAAGTTTACCGTTAGTGGTTTATAATGGATATTTTGACAGTTAAGAAGTATGAAGATGAATGTTATCAAATGTATGGACGTTATCTTTGATACCAAACGTAACATAATTATAGTGAAATGTTTGAAAAATTTTTGTCAAAGAAATCAAACGAAAAAGTAATAGAAAATTAAAATATGATAAACAATGGCCTTCGGGATAATTAAACACAGTACGATGATAGAAACAATGTCCGTGCAAAGATAAGTTTAACATAGAACGTCATGGCAGCATGATAGAAGATATTGTAGAGGTTGGCACAGATGTAGCAGCAAGTTATTGTCCAATAGAAAGGCCACATAAAAGAAAATGAGGAATAGTCAAGTAAAGACAATAGTAGTTATAATAAACATGATGGTGATGAATCGATGACGATTCGGAGAGTAATGAAGATAAACTTAGTGAACAGCAATGTCAAGTGATGGTGGTAACAATATTGACAGTTGCAAAGATGACAGGAGTAGTAGCGTTGATGGAAGTGACGTAAGTGACGATAGCAATGATGGGTGAGAAGTTAGCGTAGCGATGATGGGGAAGTTAGATATGATGGGAGGGAAGTTAGAGATGATGGGTGGGAAGTTAGATATGATGGGAGGGATGTTAGATATGATGGGTGGGAAGTTAGATATGAGTGGGAAGTTAGATATGATGGGAGGGAAGTTAGATATGACGGGTGGGAAGTTAGAGATGATGGGAGGGAAGTTAGATATGATGGGAGGGAAGTTAGTGATGATGGCAGTGAGGCAGCAGCGGCGGCAGCACATACGGCGGCGTGGGCAGGGTAGAGGGACGGGGACAGGCCAAGCGTTAGTAGACACAACATGAAGCTGGTCGCAGCGCCGCCGTGTCTACACCACACTTCTGTTTACACAGCCGCTGTGTGCTGTACTCAGCACAGCATATATGTACACAGTGGCAGTGTACTGTACACAACATAGCATGTATGTGCACAGTGGCAGTGTACTGTACACAACATAGCATGTATGTACACAGTGGCAGTGTACTGTACACAACACAGTATGTATGTGCACAGTGGCAATGTACTGTACACAACATACCATGTATGTACACAGTGGCAGTGTACTGTACACAACACAGCATGTATGTGCACAGTGGCAGTGTACTGTACACAACATAGCATGTATGTACACAGTGGCAGTGTACTGTACACAACACAGCATGTATGTGCACAGTGGCAGTGTACTGTACACAACATAGCATGTATGTGCACAGTGGTAGTGCATTGTACAAAACATAAAGCTACACAGCAGAGTTGTGTTCTGTACACAACTCAATATGTACACAGGTGTCGTGTACACAGCGGCTGTATGGCGTACACAGCACAGCAATATGTTCAAAGCAGCTGCATGGCGTTCACGACACAACACACGACACGTTCACAACTCAGCATCTCGAACAAGTAACTAGCATTAGTTTTGGCAATACGGAAGAGGCTCGGCATGAGCTAGACACTTCACTGAAAGCAATAGTAATTCAACAACCATGAGATCAAAAACAATTGTGGAAGTTGACAACAAAACTCCCGATAATTTCTGTAACTATCGACTCTGATCATCTATGTAGACCAATAAATATTTAAATATGGGAATTAACCAGTTAATTTTTTATAGAAATTTCATTGAGACCATTTATCGACATGAGCACTGATATTGGCGATGTATTAGAAATCACATAAATGATATTCAAAGTTTTAACGTACAAGAACTGACACAAGATAATGTAATTGTATCTTCAAGTGTTCAAGTATACCAAACTTGCAACAGACATCGCCGCGTCAACAACGCAAGAATTGAGGAGGCAATATTTGTGCTGCCTCAAGAGCAGGTGGAAGCTGCAGCTGCTCTCAGCACAGCCCATACAAGACTACGGGATCGTCACCGACAGGCCTGGGCACCAAGGGAATTTTCATGCACGTCCGTACAAACACCACACTCTCTCACCAGCAAACAATAAGTACAGGACTATTAATTTAGTTAGGAAGTGTCTTCTCAATGAAAAAGGGCTTGTTGTTGATGTACATCTGAGTCCAAACGAAATGTTAAAGCACGCGGCACTAAACGCAACCACGAAGTCACACAAGAGTATATTACACCGACTACGAGCATGGAGGCTTGAAAGTTTCGGAAACTGCACCTCCTATTTTAATACCGAGACGAAAAAACACCATTTTAAGGTGTGTTTTATCAAGATTTAAGCGTAAGCATGGAAACTACGAACCACGTTCATATTTGCAACAATTTCACCTACAGAAAAAAATTCGTTAAAACTTTGCAAGTTCAGCTTAAATGAATGATCGTGAAGTTCCATTTGGCGGGTGCCTCTCACCTCGTCAGGAATTGTGGAGTAGTTTTCATCATCATCCTGATCATCATCATCAGCAGAATTGATGGCACCGCCACCACCATGGTCGGCACCACCAACAGCACTCGCCGCAGCGACCGACGCAGCACCAGCAGACGTTGCCAGCGAGCTTGAGGGGTTCGTAGAGTCGCCCTCGTCGTCATGCTCTTCGGCGGCGGTGGTGGTGGTTGTGGAACTCGTGATGTTATTGTTGTTGCTGGCGTTGTTGGCGTAGGGCGGAGGGGGCGTGCCCGGCGGAGGGTCGTCCTCCATGAGGGTAGAGGCTACCCTGCTGGAGGACCTGTTGCTGTGGTTGCTGTTGCTGCTGTGCAGAGACGCCAGGTCGCCCAGGCTGTCCGACCCGCTCAGGTGACCTGAGAACGCTGTGTATCAAGAGCAGTTACGCTAATAGACCGCTAATATTTCACAACACCAAATCAAATGATGCAGAATGAGGGAAAAAGAAAACGAAGTTCAGGCCTGGGTTTTGTGTGCGGAAGTTTTCATGCGCTTTTGCTGGCGGGGATTTTTCGCTACAGATTAATAATGAATGGCGAAGTCTGAGGGTACTTCAATAAAAGCAACCCATTTCATCATGGCCTGAACGTCAGACGAGCATTGAGGTTACTGGTAGCAGTGGCATTCCTACAGTAATTGGACACAATTGAGATGCGACAAGTAAATTGAGAGTCAGTAAACACGTCGAGATAAAAATTTATCTCTAACCAAAAGCAAGATCCAATCCCAGGAGCGTGAGATGTCACATTTGCTAACATAGTCTCATTGCCACATTAGCTAACATAGTCTCATTGCCACAAAAACCAAAACTCCACTCTCGCATCTTACTCCTTGCACAGGGCTTTGTTCAAAACAACACACATCATTCCAATAGCACTAATGAATCGGCGAGATAATTCTCAGGAGGATTAGATTGGATTATAGGTTAGATTAAGCCTCCCTAACCGCTACAAAAAAGCGTATCGAAGAGAAGAAGGAGGAAGGCACCATTTGGTATGGATATTTGGGAATGTGGAATCAATGCAGAAGGGGCAAAGAAACAGTAAGTTGGGAAAGAAGTTCATGAAACAAGATAAAATTTGAAGAAAAAAGTAGTAGGTGCTCAAAAACAGGACAGCAGTGAACCGAAAAAGGTGGTCCTTAACGTAGCAAAAGATTTTTATTTCAACAAAAAGAAGGCCTACCTAACTCTCAGCTCGGGCCCTCACATAGTCCCCCTGGGAGTGCTAATTCCCATAGATACAATATTTGTATTCCCCTGAGGGGATGCTCAGATGGAGCCATCATCCATATTAAGGAGTTGAAGAAATTGAATATACGTAGGAAATGTAAGCAAAAAAGCAACAAATTTGCCTGAGATGGCCACCAGAAAAGCCCTGTAAGGTCAAGTTAACCTAAATATTTTAAAGCGCACTTCATGAAGTCAAAACAAGACGGTACGAATGCAAAATCTTGTGATCAAAATCAACAAAAGACTACAAATTCACAACATAGATCAATGATAAACCTGAAAGCTTTCAATGCAGCTGAATTATAAAACAACAGATTGAGCATGAATATGATTTCCAAAAGTGAGGATAAGAAGAATTAGAACGAACCCTCATGTCGCGCCTGAGGGTTGGCAGTGATGGTCTCAGGACTGCTCTTGGCCCGACAGTGCTGCGAGGGCGGCCTGCTGCCCCCGCTGCTGCTGCTGGTGCTGCTGCTCTCCGACGTCACGCTCTGCACACAATGCAGCACCCATTACTGCACCCGTTACAGCACCCGCCGCAGCACCTCACTTATTAGCTCACTACGATGGTGTAGTGATATAATTCTTGCTATTCTGCTCCATATTACGCTGAACTTGATTTTAGATCTGCAATGACCAAGGTTGTTTGATAGCCTTACAGCAGCACCGCACTTCCAGCCTCTGTTCGCCGTTAGGAGCACGGTGCTGCTGTAAGGATATCAAACATCTTCGGCCATCGAAGATATAATATGAATTTCAGTGTAAGATGGAGTAGAATGGGGTATGTATAGTGGCTGAAATATCAATACTGCTTGAAGAATACCACACTTGTTGGCAAATGTGGTTAGATCATTGAACTTATCAACCAGTTGAAGATTTGAAGAGCATATAAACAATAAAATCAATGTCAATGTAGGATGATTAATGTTGGCTGGAATTACAACACATCTGTAAACTGTTTTTGGCTGTGAAAGAGTGTAAAACCCAAAAATTCTGATCGACACTTAGCTGAGCTGTCCCAACATATCAATGGGATGCCATTGAAACGTGTGAAGAGGATGCTATCTAACAAACTTCTCCCTGGATGTGAATGAGTGATGTATTTGAACCATCGATGTCTATCGACGATATATCACGAGACAGGAGGATGCGGGTGTATTTTCATAAGAGAAAGTGAAACACACAATGGTACGCAAGACCAGAAAACATTCATCACATCAGCTGTGGAGACCAAAAGAAAGGAATCCTCTCCCTGCGCAAATACTGCGCAGAAATGTATGGTGAAGCTACACAAGGCAACAAAAAAATTGTGCCAGAACTAACACAGACTCATCAATTGGTTAATTAGTTACAATAGGTTTTAGTGAACTACAGGAGCCAAGAGATACCAGTTGATAGCTGTCACTAAAATCAAAGCACGTGTGATATCATCAATGGCTGAACAGTATTTGCGTGGCGATAATGTGAGAATGAATGTGACAAACGCAGCAGTGAAAATTCGCCACCACTGCAGCATTGAATTCCCGAACGAAATGAAAATGTGTACGAGTGTCGAACACAAACCAAAACAGGTGGTAAAAACATTGCAGAAGGGGTTAAGTGCTACCAAGATTTAGAAAAAGATTCCCTCAGAAAATCAAAGAGCATCAACAAAATACTAGAATAAATACAAGCCGTGAATATAGCAAAGTAGAAAATTTATCAATGACAAACGCTTTACAGAAAGAATAACCAACAGGTTAATAGTGGCAGGTTTCACTGAAGTTCAATATTCAACTCAATTACAACAGCCAACATTGAAATGAACAAAATATTAAGTGGAATGTAACTTAGTTTGGTAGGAGGACATGTAAAAATGCAGCTTGTGAGCCCAAGCGGTCAGTAATTGGGGTTGTTACTAGGACACCCCAATGAACTATAAGCGAGTCAAGCTAAAATACTATTTCAATTCATTAGCCGTGAATGAAACGATCACTTAGTCGATGTCATCTACCTTCTACGCATCGCAGAGAAAAAATATCTCTCAGCACAAGAAAAAAAAAGAAAACAATATCAGCTGCAAGATCTCAAATTCCAGGAATCCTAAGCAAAATTATTTGCGTGAAAAATTAGGTAAAAAAAATTGTTCAAAAGATGTAATTATGACGAAAATATGGCACACAACAGTATTTTTCATGAATACGGAAGAGAAGCTTTTTTATTTGTTCAGAGTTTTGTGTTAGCACGACACTGAACACATCAACTGGATAAGTTTGTAATCACGCGTAATGTACAATCAAATTACACTAAGGTTACGTATCAATGTCTCGCAAAGCTTGACTTAATAAAAACTAATTTGAAGAAAAAATCATGAAGAAGAGGCCCAAGGTGTTAACGAAAAGTAAACAAAGCAAAAGGGAACATATGCAACAAACTAAAATTAACTGGTAAGGAATGCACAACTCAAATGTCAATTCAACGTATTACAAAACGAATTAAGTCAACAAGTGGCAATAAAAATTGAGAAATAGGGGAGGTTGGAACAAAGAGAAATTTCATAGTTCATAAATAAGATTGCCTGACGTTTTAATAAACAGAAATCAAAGCCCCTGGGTTGGCTTTCTGATCTAAATGAAAAATAAATTGCAAATCTTATTAAAAATCAAGATGAAAAAACTCAAACACATTAAAGCATCAAACAAGCTCACAAGATCCCGAAGAAGTCAGTATGTTTACCATTTAATCAAAACAAACTATTAATGAGCATCATTCGTTAGCCAGTGGATACTGGCTAGAATAAAACTCGCCCAGTTCGAGAAAAACAAGGAAAATAAAAAGAGCTACACAGAGACAGCAAAAGACAGGAATGTCAATAAAAAATTAAATTTCTCCCAAAAAAAGTGATTTAAGCAAACAAAATATCAAAGCCACCGAAATTGAGCAAGAATTTGCGTTGAATTTACGAAAGCAACGAAATTTACTGAGCAGCGATAGCCAACCTTAAAACAAAAAGGAAATTAGTCACAGAAAAGAGCTCAACATAGACAAGATGTACAAGAATAATCTCGAAATACTAGAGCTGAAGGGAATCCCACCAGCAAACATACACAAATTTCCCACAAATAGACAGAAGTGGTGGCAAAGAATGAAACATCCAACGTGTACGGTCACCTGCAATCGTTTAGAAACAAACGTCTCACGAGTGTCACCAAAAGCAACTGCTCAAATACTTTCGGAATGCTAGTTTCAATCATACGAGTGCGAGAGGCTCGATCACTAAGGAATACTCAGAGTGACACAAAACGGAAGTAATGCTGGAAAAGTAAGTACACGTACGATCCAGTAAGAATAATCAGTGCAGTTAGTACCCACGGAGCGGACAGACAAGCGATATGTCCACAGTAACCATATAAGATACAACAAGACGGCCGCTCTGCAGCGCTGTTAAGAGCAAGCAGTTCTCTGCAAAACGGGAATCAAGAACACGAGGAATGCAAGCGTCTGCCAACACGATGCAGGAACGGACCAAGTAGAGACTTACATGGAGCCCCCCCAATGCTTGGGCGTCCCTAGCAGGGCCCCCCATACTGGGAGGGCGAGGGGGAAGGGGAGGAGGGCACAAATTAGGTGGTGCAGACATCGTTGACACGCAGCTCGGGGACGCAGAGAGGCTTGTGCTGCCTTTAGGTGTTTTGAACGAGCTTGATTTGCTCGCTTTGCTAGAAGGATTGCCAGACGAAGCGGAAGAGATAGATGAACAAGAGAGAGAGTCGTGAGGTTTAGCAGAGCCCTTACTGACAGTCTGAGGTCCAGAGGCCAGAGTGGCATTCAAGTTATCACTTAGAGGAGCAACGACAGTAGAAGATGAGCTAGAGCTGCTACCACAATCAGAAATACTGTCCCCACCTATTAGGTTAGCGTTACCACCACCACCACTGTTAGAATTATTCCCGCCGTCAGTAGTGCAGGTGTTATTATTTGCGTTATTGGAATCGAATGCAGTGAGGTTGGGAATGGATACTAGAGAAATAGGCACCATGTTTGGCTCCGAGATCTGCGTGAGAAGAGCCCTATTTCGAGCAGGCAGCGGGGGCGGAATATCAGAGGCGGAGCGCGTGTGTTTCTGTTTAGGGTTCCTGTGCAAGAACTTATTTTGGTGCTGCGAGTGATGGTGCTGGGCGAGGTTGTGTTGGGAGCGCGACTGTGGTGGTAGAGGCGGCGGCATGTGCGAGTCTTGCGAGTACTGAACGCGGTACTGCGATCCCGCCTGGTGAGGTTTGGTGTGACCCTGCTGCTGCTGCTGCATCAGTAGCTGTGATGGCAGGTAAGGATGGAAAGAGGGTGGGTGAGAAGGAAGTGAATGGAGAGAGGAGCGTGATACAGCGGGGGAACGCCGATTTGATGAGGATGAACTATGCAACTGAAAAAAAGAAATTCACAGCACAATAATAAATGAGTGAGGATACAAGGGAATGTGGTACGCATTTTACGTTTCTTAATTACACAGGCGCTTCAATGTACAACAGAAAAGCAGGTAAAATACAAACTGAAAGGTTTTACATGTACAATGAAAATTTTATGAATGCTATAAAAAACACTACAGTACATCAAAATAATAAAAGTGGAACAAAACATGAATGAAGATACTTGACGCAGTTCCTCACAGATGCAAAAGATGATAAAAACGAGAACTGGCAATAGCTGACACCTCACAAGTAGACGGAAGCAAGGAGAGCTTGTGTTGCCTTCCTCCAATATTCTTCCAACGCCTACTAACTCTTTCAAGAAGAACGCTCGATGATAAGAAACTCAATGAAGGACATCGAAGACATTTTCTAATTCAGTTACATTCGTTGCTGAAGAGTGGGTGAGATAAGTAAAAAAACACAAGGATTAGAAGAATAAATTAGCCAGTCATTTATCGAGAGGAGAAATAAAGAAAATTAGATTCTTTGAACAAAAGAAAAATACAGCACCAACACTAATACCTTTGTACAGTAGATGGTATCAGTTCGCTGTCTTTGTTTGTAATGTATGAATGTTTGGTTCCTTACTTGTCAGGAGAAAAGATTTGAAATCTCAGGGCGATAATTCAGTTGGAAGAGACAACGATCATTTCTAGATATTCTCACCCAACAAATGGGACCCATAAAATGCACTATTCTAAATCGAAATTTCTTCGCAGGACCAGAATTTAAATTATACACAACTCTCTCCACTGTCTCATGAACTGAACTGCCTGCCTAATAACGCAAGCTAGAGGAAATTGTGGACATGATTGATACAAAAGAAAGGTAATCTTCCCAAGCTTAGAGCTGTTGTTTGCAGCCTCCCTCCCACACACCAACCTGCATCAAACCAAGGCTTCAGAAGGTAGGCCCAACAACCAAAGATATCCATTTTAATTACCAAATAAAAGATTTTCATTCCTAGAGTGAACACACGAGATACTGTTGAGGTTGAGAATTTCATTTCAGTAGTTACCAGAAAAAAGTAGCGATTTTCTCTTCAATACTGTAACTCGAGAGTCAGATAAAAAATGTCTCAAACATTTACGTGAAACACATATGAAGTATATGCCAGACTGCACTGTAACTATTCGAATAAATTTTGTTTTACCAAATACCTTCTAGTTTACAACGTGGATTGTTCTGCAATTAAATAAGGTAACGAGGGCGATATTGTGGCAGAACATTCTTCACACATCAATATCGTTCCCCATGATTAACGAGCGTCACTCACTCTTACAAGTGCAAGTATGGACACGAGGTGCAGTAAGTAAATTAAAGAAGCAGAGGAATACAAAGCAAGAAACTTCATCAGTAGGTGACACCCAGATGACGCCCTCCACACCCCACGCTAAATTAAACAGAGGTGGACCGTATCTACAGTGAGGCAAGAGAAATGATTAGCGAATGAACGCACCCTGCGGTTATTTAGAGCGAATTATAGATATCAACACACGAATTGAAGAGCCCAGATTTATGTCATTAGGAAGAATATAACCATTAGAGGACAGCCTCTGTGATACACAGCATACATGGCTCCTCCATCACACTCGCAACTCAGGGAGCTAGGCTCCTGCAACACAGGGAGCAAGGCTCCTGCAACACAGGGAGCAAGGCTCCTGCAACACAGGGAGCAAGGCTCCTGCAACACAGGGAGCTAGGATCCCGCAACACACCTGGGACAGCGGGTTCTCAGCCTCTGTGGCCTTCAGCTTGGTCTGGATGGTGCTCACTAGGTTGTTGATCGTGTCCAGCTCCTTCTCCAGCGTCTTCTGCAGCGCCTGAGAAGATGTACTCTTTGTGTTAGCTTACATTGACAGCAGAATGGCGTTGTTCAAAAGAATAGGTCAGAAGAATAACTGATGGAAATACTAAAATCATCTTGCACTAAGTCACACACACAGACACGCACCTTTTCATGTGCACCTGGACACCTCCAAAAGGTTTGCCAGATTTTATGCCTGGTGAAAGTAAATAGGTAGCGCAACACTGCTGGAAGTTTCACTTACACTGAGAAGGATGTCTGCACCAATAAGATACCAGGCAACCTTGCCAATACTTGAGCAATGAAGTGCTGATTGAAATACCAGAAAGGAACTCCTATGTTGACACCCATAAATGCAAGAAAAGAAGGCAGAGCACAAGCTACACAGGAGGATGTCAGCATTATGAGCTTAATGGCTCACATGCAGTCTCCAACTTTGACTTGCCAGTCCATATTTTTATATCCCATGTGAATTTATTTCTCATCTTCTGGTACTCTCCCTCTAAGTATACCTTGGTCTTATCCTGACACATTTCCCTGAACTGATTCAGCTTTTTTCAAGAGGACAGAGGATAAAAACTTTGAACATAAAATCAAACCTCCTGACCATCCTGAGTCAATCTGCATCAAACTTCATGGGGAGGTAATAAGTAGTAGGTAATTCAGTCCAAAATACTCATTTGCATCACATGTCTTAGGTTGAGTCTTTATACTTTGTAGAATGTGTGTCTAAACCATGCCACTACTGCCTCCTAACTTCCTGAACCCTTCAAACATTTGGAATGTTTAGGACACAAACTCATCTTAATAATCTCATAAAAACCTCTAACTTGATTATCACAGCTTCATTTCCTTACACCTATGTAATCATTTTCCAATCACTTCATGTTGATCTCTTAATCTCACACACTACAGTATTTAATGTAAAACATGTGAAAATGTGAAGGAAAAAATTTGTAGCTCTTTGTGAAAGAGAAGATAATTCAATTTTTACAAGTAGGGTATTGCGTGTCACCAAAGATAAATCCATTTCTTAAAAATAATCCCTTCATCAGGAAATTATCAAAATGAGATGCTTCAATTCTTAACAAATAACTGAAATTTTTCTTTAGTGCATTGAATAGTAGTCTTTTCAATGAAACATTTTTGCAAAAGTATATGTTTTCAAAAGAATTTAGCAAAATTCCTAAATAAAAGACAAAGAATGTGCAAAAAACACGGTACCCACCTTGGGGGGTTTCTTCTCAAGCTCAAGAAGGATGCTCTCCCTCGTTTTGAGCTGCGTGTCCAGCATCTTGCTGAGCATCTTGTGCCGGTTGACATCGAACTGGTTCTGCAGTTGGTTCTGAAAAATGGGCGTTTAAATTTTACAGCTAGTACATTTGCTGAGGTGAGATCAATAGATATGTAATCACTAACTTAGTTAAATGGATAGGTATATAACCAAACTATGATACATTAGATAATTAAGAAAAACCTAAAAATAATCACAACACAATACATTCTGAACTAGGCAACATGCTAAACTTGTCATATAATACACACAAAGATCAATGTAGACAATAACTTCAAGACTAGAACAAAGACATGAAATAAGGAGTTACATTGACAGGCAGAGGTGCAGTGATCTTGTTGTGCTGCTTGTCCTTGGTGTGGTGACGGAGTAGCACAGATGCTGGAGCAGAGTGTGAGCCTGCGCCACCATCACCAGCCTGCGAATCTGCAGCGGCGGTGAGGCTCCCACCCGCACACACAGTCAGGCGCACAGAGTGGGACGCTGTAGCCACACGTCGTATGAAAGTTAAGCTTAATTTCATTGGCAATTTAACTACTTAATGATGAAAGTCAACAGGATATTTGATCATGTTTTCAACTGAAAAGGCTGTTTCATAAGTTAAGCTTCACACCAAGGATTGTGAACTATAAAATAGTAAACAGATGACTTTGCTTTTATTGCACTAAGATAGGTTAGCAACACAGATTATCACTCCTGCAGAATCACATAATGAAGAATTCACGCCCCCAGTTTCAAAACAAACTCAAACCATTTTGTAACAAGAAGGATGCATGAACTGTTATAAAATGAAATGCTGAAAATACATTGAAGGATATGCTGGATTGGAGTTGGACAAACCAAGTTTTTAGATTATTTTTAAAAGAATCAAACCATTTACAAGAGAAAATAGAAAAGACAAATTCCATTTGAACAAAAATTTGAAAATGCTCAAAATGGAGCAAATAACAGGAGTTGGTAGAGTAAAATATCTCACAAATAGTAAAGTGATGCATAAAAACCAAACAAAAACAGCTATGTCAAGCACTAATGAGGACTAACAAAGGCTATGACTTAAAATTTTCAATTTGTTAGAACATTGAAGAAAAGACTACAATATCCTCCCTATCTAGCGGACTACAATTAGACATAGCAGTTAATAAGCATAAATAGCCAATACAATCATTTGAAATGAAAAATTAATAATTTTTCAATAATAATAACTATCAAATGAATATTAAAAAATACACAAATGCGAGCATTAGGTGTAGGAGTAAGGTGAAGAATAACTTACATTTGATTATCTGCACAACCTCCCTGTGGTTGAACTTGGACACGGGTGTGCCATTTACCTTCATGATGCAGTCCCCCACCTGCACCCCAGCCAGACAAGCAGGGCCTCCTGCAAACACAGGCCATGCATCACCTCACTAACAACTACACAAATGGCATGGCATGACAATGTTGCTCTAATTCTAGTGTATGCACTTCTTTCAAGTTCTCCAGGTTAAAATAGAAAAATCACTCAACATTTTTCAATAACTCAACATTTTTATTTTGTTACTTTTTATTTTCAACACATGAAGAACTTGTAGTATGCATTTCTATGATTATAGTATGTGCAATACTAGAGGTGGTGTGAGCATCAATGGGTTTGTCATTGTGCATGTGTGGAGTGTACACTAGGGGGTGGAGCAGAACATGACAACTAGAATGGTTGAGCAAAACGAGTGGTATGGCCTTGAGAAGGTGGTGGTGTTAGTAGTGCAAAATGTGTGATATATGCAGTTTTGAGGTGAAGCTGAATTCTTCAGCAGCATTCTGAATGCTAGGTGTGCACTCCTACAGTTAAGATTCATATTTTTTAATGACATTTACATTTAGTTTTCAAAAAAGCACTCCTTTGTATACCCACACATTCCTTACAAAATGAGAACAACTTTGTGCCAAAGCTTCTCAAACAATAAAAATTCAAAACTACAATGCATACAATTGTTTCATGATGCATGAATGAATTTCAGAAGGTAGATAGATAATAATACATGAACACACTTGTATTAACAAAATATAGTCATAATTAAAATTATAGAACAAGTGTAACGAACAAGTCATTGATAACTTTGGCTAAAATTTCTGAATAGATTCAATTTCTCCACTTTCAGCAAACCTGTATCAAAAGAACATGGCTCACAAAGAAGCTTTTTTCCATTTTCTACACTACTGAGTAATTCCACAAGGCAATACTAATAATCAATAATTCATATTCAGCATAGAAACTTTGCAAGGTCGAGGAAATGACTCAAGGTTTTTTATTTTAGTTTCATATTAAACACCAGTTATTACCGATCTATTGATAGCTAAAAATGCAGTAAGCAATAGATATAATTTTATAGCAAAAATAATCAGGGATGATATAAATTCATGAAAATTAGGAAAAAACCTTCTGAAATATGTCAAGAGGATCAGAGATGGTGTAATATGAATTCAAAATGGTTGCATCTAAATAACATTAAAGATTGAATGTAAATTTACCTTAGAAATTTTTCTTCCCTGATTGATGTTTTAGTCGGCTATCCTCCTTCAAAAACAGTTGAATTCATTTAGAGTGAGCCAATAATCATGAATAAAATCCAAAGAAATGGTATATTCAGCACCAAATAGTACCAGGACACTTGACATTTTAACTAAACAGAAGCCTGTACTTGTGCAAATGTGGTTTATTATGAGGGAGGATTAACATACTGACCTTTTCATTAACCAATCAAACTTGGGCATTTTAAACAGGCTTTAACAAACACTTTGTGCTCTCCATGCACAACTGTCAGTTATAAAAGACTTATTTTAAAACTTAAACCAGACAGAAAATGGTCAACGAGGAAATGCTGGCATTCTTAAGGCCAAGAGTTGGGCCTAGTTGCTCAATTTGAGAGAAATAATAGCATAACATATGCTGTTACAAATCTAAGAGTGATAAATAATCATCAAAGTACATCAATTACTTTCTTTGTTTGATCATATATACAGCAAGCAGATATAAAATGTTAAAAACAGAAACTCTATCCTGAAGCCCAAACCACACATTGTACTGCCATGTAAAGAATGAAAAACTGTACACCAACTTTTTAATACTGGGCACAAATTGGCAAGTTTTCCTGATGTTTTTTGTCAACAGAGGGCCATATCTTGAAATGAAATACTTAAACAAATTTCAAATATTTACTTCATTTTACTAAGCATAAGGTAGAAACTTTTCTCCTGCAGCATTTAGATACTAAAGAAATGAAAAGTATTAAACAATAACATCCAGTAAACAAACTTCCTTTTAATTACTTTATTTTGCAAATTGAATAGAAATTTTCACATAAATATTTAAAAACTTGTTAATCATATGCATAACTTAAAGAGAACTCTTCCAAACAGCATTTTATCATTTAAAAAACTATAAAAGTTTTGGAATTTGATAATTCTCTTTTAACACCATTGGCCAAGACATATTGCAATGGACATATTGGAATGAACATATTCAATCCTTTTTAGTGAAATCCCTCCCAGAGCTACCATCATTAGGCTATGTCATACACAACAAACAGTACTAGAAAGGGCAATATGGAAAAGTATTAGAATTAATAATGAAACACAAAAACTGAAAATGACTGAATCTTTACCAAAGATGCAAATTGAAAAAATATTTCTCCGTGCAAAAGCACCTGTACAAATAGGCCATTCAACAATTCACTACAAAGCAGATCCAGTTCCTCAATAGTATGTTCAGATATGAAAATAAAGGCAGGTAACAGTTGTGCAGCCACATAAGCTAAGACTAAGACAGAATAAATAAGCCAGATCAAGTTGGGGCTTCAGTTCATAGATACAGAAAGTGATTTAGAATATGGCTCCTGCAGACAGGGCATTCTTCAAAGTATTTTGAGCTATCGTAAGTACCACAACTTACCTTCCTTGACATCCTGCACCATGACAGGACTCTCGCCAGACACTGTGAGGCCATAGCCCCTGTCATCACTGCGGGTCACCACCACCTCACGCAACTGGCTGTAAGGCAATAACATGATCAATCAACATATCGCTCATTGGGAAGAACGACATTGTAACTCAAAATTTTGAAAAATTGACATCCACATTATTAAATTTGCCATTTTGTTCTACATATTTTAGTTAAACTGTCATAACTGTATCTTCAAAATTGACTGAGAGGAAGGATTCTTTTATTGATCAAAATTAATTGTGGAAAGCAGTTTGCAAAGTTAAAATCACTCCTCCCAAAAAATCAAGAATTTTGACTTGTGATATTCTTCCTAATTAGCAATTTATATTTATTACATTCAGCAAATAATGACTTGAAGAATAACTCATGTAGAAACCTTTTGTTAAAATTGTACTTACAAAATATTACTGCTATATGATAGCTAAAAGTAATTTAGAATGATATAGGTATGTACCTGGAAAGATTGATTGATAAGTTAGTTTCAGCCTCCCGTACAGCAAAGATGTTTAAAGAGAGAAAAGATGAAGGCACCATTTAATAAGGAGTTAAGGAAACACAGAACCTATGCATAAGGTGCGTTTCCACAAGCATCCCGTGTGCATAAAAACATCAAGATGAGAAGGAAGGTTAGGAAACTAGATAAAAGTTCAAAAAAATAGTTAGAGGTAATGAAAAACAGGATAGTAAGGAACTGAAAAAGATGATCCTCAACAAAAAAAAATTACATTTCAACAAGAAGGTCTACCTTACTTATAGCTTGGGAGCTCACATTTTCCACCTGGAAGTGCTAATCCTCATAAACACAATAATTTAATCACCCAGAGCATTTGGAAAGTAATTAGTAACAGTAGATAATGATTTTTAGGTCAATATTGAGTTTAATGCGCTCATGGAATATTTATATTTGCTTCCCAAAAATAAAAATAAAAACACATGTAAAAACATTTTTCATGAATGACATCTTGCTTGCTGATATATCATTTTTGAGACATAACGTGAATTACATTCAGATAAGAATAACGTTATACAGTTGCCCGTGTTGTACCTGCATTGTTGGAACACGCGCAGTATATTTGGCAGGAACCATCAGTGTCGGTATAGCTAAGTTAAGTTTTTTAGGTTAGTTTATTCAACTAACCTAACCTAATCAAACCTATTATCCTGTCAATACCATATTACAGCATATTTATGTGTCCGTTTCTCCACTGTTGTATACGACGTTCCCATAACTTCAAAGTTTAAAAAGTTGAAAATTACGCATCAGCAAGCAAAATGTCATTTCTGTAAATTGTTCTTAAATGTGTTCATTTAGTGATTATTTGGAACACAGTTTTTAATTTCCTTGAGCACATTATACTCGATATCGACCGATTTTTATCCTCAAAATTTCACTAAACTTTAACACATTTCTTTGTCATAATTTACTGGTTAATTCCATTTGGTATATCATAATCCAAAATATCTGAATATCTACACATACTTTGTAGTATTTATATAAGTTTTTCTGTTTCCTTAACTCTTTACTTATAGCACAAATAGAATTTTTACCTTTTCGCCTGCAACTGTAGTGATTAATATTTGAGCTAGAAACAGTAAGCTAAGAAAGAAGTTAATGAAGCAAGAAAAAGTTGAAAAAGAAAATAGTAGATGCTGAAAAATAGGACCGCAGTGAACCAAAAAACATGGTTTGAAACAAAACAAAAACCTATTCTATTTTAACAAAAAGAAGGCCTACCTAACCTTTAACTTGGGCTCTCATATAGTCTCCCTGGAAGTTTCCTAAACTAATGAATTCATATAGTTTTATTTTCAAAAGTGTTTGGGCTTTGTCATTCTACGATGCTTCATATAAAACATTATGTTGAAAATATCGGTTAGTGTGTAACGTTTGGTAATAATCGAATTTTGAATTTTTGGTGCCGAAACATAGTTAATAAGATCAAAATAAAAAGTTTTTTCAATGCACTTTCCGTCGCAAATGAGTATTTAACGAGTTATACTTATAGCAGTAAATTACTGACCCCAACTCTGGTCTTTGAAGCAGAAAGAAATTCATCAAGAGCGTTGTATGGCAACACTGCAATGGACTCTTCCTTTCGACGCGCTTGAATGATCAAGCGAGCTTCTCCCGCGCTTGCAACAATGCAATTGCGATAAGTACCATATCGCTATAACTCGTAAAATAGTCATTTGCGACGAAAAGTGCATAGAAGAAAACTTGTTCATTTCGATCTGATTAACTATGTTTTGGCACCAAAAATTCAAAAATCGATTATTACCAAACGCTACACATTTACCAAAATATCTTCTCATGAGCAGAAACTAGCCGGATATGCATGAAGTTGCATCATAAATGCAGACACTACTTGAAAACAAGTTGTTCCTTTAGGTGAAATTCCTGTTCATGCTAAATTAGCACCAATTATTTTTTGGTTTAGATGCATGGATAATAATGAAACAGTAACATGTGACGCATCTCAACATATAAATAATGTTTACTAACCAGTTACCACTCCACTAATAACCATAAAAATGCAAGTAATATTACTAAATATTAACAATTGGAAAATCTGAATGTCACATTTGATGAACTACTGCATTTGATGACATATTAGACACACCCCAATTTCAGCAGTCAAATTCAAGAAAAAAGTTTTTAATGTATTTAAGCATGTATTGTCAAATGTTATTTGATTTGATCTAAATGCTGTGATGTATGCAGAGCAATTCTTCAAATTGAAATTAGGGAAAAATAATGAAATATTATGTCCTTTCTGGCATCCTATATGGTACTTCATTAGTTCTTGTCCACTAATTGAGAAATCAGTCCATTTTTTTAATGCAAATATTATTATATGTGTGTAAAACCAATGCAAACTACCAAACCAAACTTAATGCAAACTACTATTTAGAAGGCAAGAATTGACTAAAAAATAAGTCATTCAACATAGTCATTATTTACACAAGTTGTAGAAATACTTCAGAAATGGCTCTTAAAATTTGTTAACCTGTAGCAGGATATGACTTAGCAATGCTTACATTTTCCACGCAAATGTTGTGCTGAAGGTGCACCCAGTAATGCAAAGTATGGCATTCATACCCTTGGTTAATTTATGAAGCATTTTATTTCCTAGAAAATGTAAATTTAATAATTTCGTAGCTGAAGCACATGGTACAATTTTTTTTCTCCACAAGTAACACTGGTCAATCAGTTAAAAAAATATGACCCAACTTGATTCGAGACAGGTTGCCTCTCCTAGCCCTGACACCAGTTAGTGCCTAACTCACCTCTCGTCCATGTTCACATATCATGCAAACGAAGAAGAGGACGTCCCTTGTTGCCAACAAGTTAGCATAAGAGATAGTAAAACCATCAGTCGACTTATAGCAGTTAACAATCAATGGGTCTCGAATATTCACTGAGTGTTTTGCTACTCACTACTGAGTCACCACAACACTGGACTGCTAGTAAAATAACCGATGTCTTCTCTACAAATTCACTTATAAAATGTTAATAACTCTTAATGATATATTCACAGTCACATTTTTTCAATTAACCACTAGGATTCTTAAAAAGGCACAAAGCTACATACAAACGAATCAAATTTGACAAACACAAACACTACGAGCTGCCATGTTGAACGGATACCAACTGATGCAAATTTCCACCGAAAGTGATGGAAACTTACTTTGAAAAGAGACTTTTACCCTAGCATAGGGTTGCAAATCTCTTGTTTCACATTTCTGGAGCTAGGCTAAAAATTTTACGTTTATTAGAAGGATTCTAGGAGTATTTCATCTTATAGCACAGTTCACCAATTTTGTACGCAATATTTTGATGAAAGTAATGATATACTTTCTTCAAAGATGTATCAGCTTGTGACCTGTTTAGTGTTTCAATTAATTTTTATTTCTATTTGCAATATTACCTCATCTCAAGACAATGAATAACACAGGTGAACCAAGAGAACAATCTTTGTAAGTAAAAAATATATTGTAAGGTACTTGAACGCTACATCAATCTTGGAAGCTCAAATGCACGGCTGTTAATTAATCAATTAAGGATCGTTATGTTGAGACAATTAAACACACATGAATGATGGTTGTTTTATCATCTTTCTTGTATATAAACTATTTTTTTTCTGCTCGACAATAAATATGAGAAAGATGGAAGGGAAAGAGAAAGAAAAACAGTTTATATCCGTTTAAGTTGAGACGGGAAATGTATTATGAATCTAAAACCATGTCACAAAAAATTAGTTAACCAGAAAATGGCTAAAGATATTATTTCAAACTAAAAAGTTTATTCCGTCACATCAACATGTGTTGCCAATGAAACTTCATAATGTTAAACACGGAGGAAAACGCTTCTCTGTTTGGTGAAGTTAAAAAATCATTTGTTGCTTGTTTATGATTCTTATTTGGCTTATGATCAATTTCAAGAGATAAAAGAAGTCAACCCATTTTTTCCATTCTCTGTGTAGGATGGTTCCGTTAGTGCACCCCTGATCGATTTAATCCGGTTTTCTATTTACTGAATAACTTGAAAACGTTTTATAATCTAGCGCTACATTCTTCAATAAACGGTTTTTCTTTCTTTTTTCCTGTCACACTCAAAAGATACAGCAATCGCTTGTGTTGCAAGGTAACTCGGTTTCATTGGCAAGCTGTTTCCTAAGAGGCTAAAAATAGCAATCTTGAATTATTAAAGTAACCCTGTGCAAAATGTAATAGATAAGCAATTGAATAGAGCGTTCTGAAAAAAAATAGAAGCAGTTGAGCAAGCTTGATAATGAAATAACACTTATATCAGCCAAATACTAGTGCTCGAAAATGAATCAACAGGAGTTAACCATTATCATTCGTTTACGAATCGAGACTCACTTCTGTGTACTCTCCAAAACTGAATGACTTTTTGGGAAAAAATTATGAACAGTAGAAAATGAGTAATATGCATGCATATATGTGTGTTCAAAAGTGCTCATGTGCATCAACAGTATGTATGTTTGTTTAAATCTTCCATTGAAACAAACGTTTTTTATCAAACATTGGCATCTAAGGATGCTTTATTTCCAATCATGCTCGATACACATCACCTTGTACATTATTTTTTCGAATACCTAATAACTAGCACCAGGACGCTATGACTGTTTCTCCAGGTCAAGACCGGTACCCATTTCAGACATCTGGGTTGAGTGGGTATTGTGCTTTGAGTTTTGAAGAAAGTCGCCACACAGCGCCGGAAACCCTCGAGACCTTCACGGAAGGACGGGTTCTTTAACCACTCGGCTACGACGAGCACAGCAGTGAGTAGAAGGCACAGCATGTTCAAATTTTAGATGGTGTGTTCAATTCTGGCATGATAAGACTGTTTCAAGTCTTAAGAGTGAGATTAAAACAAAATTTTCCTAAAATGTTTCAAATCTGACTCCCCAAAAAATTCAATACAACTGAACTTTTAATGCGCTCTCAATCGTCTGGATTACATAATACATCTTGAGAGAAACAAATACTCTCTCATAAGCGAGAGCAGAAAATAAAGCCTTGCTATTCTTGAAGTAACCTAAAAATTGGACTCTCATTCAGAAAATGCTGTTGTATCAGAAGTTGCTCTGAAGAAAATTGCAAGTAGGTAGGAAAAATGAGACAAAATTACTCAACATTCCTTCCATGTTACGTATAAAGTTTTGAAGGCTAAAATGAGACGATTATATTTGAATAAAGTTGGCTTAAATTCATTCCTACCGTGATACTTTCAAACACATTCTTTTTTAAATGTGGTACAAGTCATAATAAAAAAAACTAACATGATTGTGCTACTGTATTTTTTCAATAATACATCACACCGAATGCAGGTCCTCACCAAAATGCATAAAAATGTAGCATATGAATAATGATTACCTTCAAACTAATTTCTGCTTAAGACACAAATGATGTTATAGTATTTCCTGTAAAACTTAACTAACGTGACAAAGTTCACTGGTATTTTAACACACATCGTTCGCGGAATAGAGCACGATTAGTCAATCCATTTGAAGTCTCTCAGAGTGTGCGCTGCACAGTTCTCTTTGACCAGGAACTCAATTTACCCTAACTAGGGGTAATTATTTTGCAGAACGGGGTTGAACCGCCCAGAATTTTGTTCCTTGTATTTATCTTTGTTTTAGTGATGAGATAAACATAAACGTCTCTATTGTGATCCTCCTTATCAGCGGTGGCTATGATAGAAAGAGAGCGCGTGAAGAATGCTACTATCGTTCACGATGATAAATATTCAAGTGGATTGGCGTAAGCTCATAGCTGTATTGGTGCATCGAAAATTTTGTACATGTGAAGTAAAGTGTTCAAGATGCAGATAAGATAACGTTTATATTGCTTGGTAATAAATTTATTGGTACACAAATAATAAAATTGTGAATTTATGTTTCGGAAATACTGCATGCCATATTATTTATCCACTACGGATATAATTTGAACTCGAATTTAAACGAAAGGAAGTAAAATAGGTACATGAAATGATTCGAATTTAATTTATTATAAGTTATCTAGCACTGTTTTAAAATTGAATTTTTCGTGTTTTCATGTACAGTATATGTAAGTTAAACTGCGATCCATAAACGTAAACGTATGCAAGTGATGTACGCTTAATTGACTTCACTTGCACATATACAATTAAAACCAACAATTATTTACTTCAAGCGATGCAGCAGTAAATTATTTTATAAGTCTAGTAAAATGGACACATTTGGTATAGCTATCCTATCAAATGCTATTTTAAGGTGTAAAATTATGAGAAACCTAATTCACTCAACCTAGATGCGCACTAGCACTAGATTGTTTGATCAATGAATTGGTTCTTTCAAGATTCAATGCTTAATTTTACAAAAATAGTTTATTGACATAAGGTCGTCAATGACGTTTTTCATTAAACTGTGGTTGACAACAGCAACGTAAGCTGAAAAAAGTTTCGTAACTGACAACATACAACAGAGGATGTACTGGTTCATTTTTTCAGATGATTTCTTGTTTTTTTCTTACTGCACTACAGTTAGCTGTTAAAAAACCCTTTAGGGATTCCGCGATAAACGGAAATACAAAAATAAGAGAAAAGATATGATTCTAAAACAACACATGAACACAAAGTTGTCACGAATTGGTAAAATACATAATTATGGCCTGTAGCTTGAAATTTATAAAGTGCTTTTTCGCCTAGGCAAGAAGATGTCGAACATTTACCAAATCAAGGGTTCTTTATTTAACATTTGGAAATGTTTTTCAAATTCAATATATAGTTAGAATGTGCACGCACACATATAAAAATTAAACAAGACTGAGAACAAAGCCTACGAACTGGTGAATCATAAGCCTGCTAAAATGTTTCAATCCTGTTCACGTGATAAATGTGTTATTTGATTATACTAACATCAAATAATCCATCAGTCAAATCTAAGTCTTTTCCGTTGTGCAAGTAGTTAGGCAAGAGACTCAGACTTGTGTGGCATTAGGTTGGTTACCAACTCTCATGCGTACTTTTAGTTCGGTCTGGCGAACCTATCTTCAGGTGAATGTCTTTGAAGACCAAGGAACCAGACAGTATCTGAGGGAGTTAGACACCAAATGGGAACGGATATGGTAGTGACACACACAAATAATAAACACACACAAATTCGAGACTCAGTGGTGAGCCTCGTATACACTCGTCGCGCCTCACGGCCGAAATGTCCCCTAGTGTAGACGGCCCTTAACGCTAGATCGAGGCGTTTCTAGAGTCGGGTTGACTATGGAGTTCTGGCTTTGGAGTCAGAGTGATGACTGCAGTGTGAAAAGTGTCGAAGGACAACTGAAGCTGTTCGGCAGTGGGTGTTTCTTATACAAGCCTTGCTCCAAAAGTAGTGGCAGGGCAGCCTGTCCTGCCATTGGATATTATGGAGCTGGCGTCA
Source organism: Platorchestia sp. MABIK (assembly GCA_014220935.1). Lineage (NCBI taxonomy): Eukaryota > Metazoa > Arthropoda > Malacostraca > Amphipoda > Talitridae > Platorchestia > Platorchestia sp. MABIK. The sequence goes on along the minus strand of JACJUY010000965.1, from coordinate 56,242 downwards.
TGGTGTGCTATATTCGGCAGAGAAGCTCGTATTTTTAGATGCACTGGAAGTACCAGGCTGGAGACGAGCTTCAAAGCTCATTAGTTCGTGTGAAATAGCGAGTTGATGCGTGGTGGATAAATACTTGCAAATAGCTTTAAGTTTGATTGTAGTGGCCAGAGGCCGATTTTCTACACCAGAAAGACTCGCCTTAGAACCCACTTCGATCCTACCGTTAATTTCACCTCAACGTAGCTCTTTAGTGATAAAAGTAAACAGGAAAGACAGAAGAGGTTAGAGAAAAACAAACATCGGCATCTTAGGATGCTTTATTTCCAATCAAGCCTGATACATATGATCTTGAGCATTGGTTTTTCAAATGTCTTATAACGAACACTATATATAGGACACCATGACGGTTCCCCAGTAATGCCGGTACCAATTTCCGACACTTGGGTTGAGTGGGGTATTGTGCTTGAGCTTTCCCTTATACCCAACGGGAAAAATCACCGCGCCAGCGCCGGGATACGAACCCTCGTCTCCAACATGCAAGGCTGATCCGTTAACCACTGTGCCACTGCGAGAGAGAAAACTCTTCAACTGAAAGAGCTTACTCATCACTCTCTAACTGACTCTCCTTAATTAATGAACTGAAAACCTTTTTTCTGCTACTGTTAGCAAAACTCTTGTTACATATAGCCTCAAAACTATTGCAGTTCTTCCTGTAAAATTAACCAGAGTCCATCTCATACGGCCGAAATATTTTACTGGCCTGCTAATAATATTTCTGAACGTCACATGAATTTTTACGCGTATAACTACATTTTCATCTTCCGTAAAGCTTTTGATTGATTTCATGAGAAGACAGGAATTTTGAATAAACTATCATGGCAATTCCAGCTTGACACAATTCACTTTATCTTCACACTACTCTGACTGTTTTAATAACTCGGTGTCTTTTAAAATGAGAAGATCTCGGGGTCAACAATCTACGTCTACGCAATAAGTTTGCCACATCAAGTGACGCCTCTGTTGGTGTAGAAAACTGAAAAGGTGAAGAAATGGCTAATTTTTATTTTAAGAAGGAAAGGAATTGTGCTAATCCTTTCTCCTCACTGAGCTTACCATTAGATAAAAGCTGATAAATAGCTGTAAGTGGAAACAAATATCAGTGGAAATTAGAGTGATCAATGAAGTTTGTAGAACTGCTTGTTAAAGTGCATACGTGGAAAATTAAATAGCCCAGCTGTTCAAAGCAAATGACTTAGGGAAAGGCACATATGAATTATTTTAATACACCCACAAAATAATGGGAACACTGAAATATGTTGAGCCACTAACCACTTTTGAAATGCCCAGTGGCCACGGCAATCTTTTACTTTATGCTAAATTTAATGTTGAGTGAACTATTTCGTCATACACTCAACGTGAGCTATTTCGGGATCTTTTCTAGATAAGCCCCGCCACTAATGCAACACATAACCCACTTGTAACTTTCGAAATAATGCACCTATCGACTTCAAATTACTCTCAAACGAAAGATTAAAACAATTTGCAATCACTAAGCTTGGACGACTTCGTGTTATACGAGGACATAGGATCAATATGCAAAGGGTGTGAAGAAGCCCTATCTTATGTAACTAATATGTTTCAGTGATTAAATGTGAAACCTAACTGACTGGTACTGTCAGAAAATGTCAGAGAACAATATTACATTAGTTTAAATTGTTTTGTATAAAGGTGCGGGCTAATAGTGGGAAGAATCATTTTCAACTACACCTTTATTTTCTGCCGTATCAACAAGAAAAATAATTGAAAAATTATTTTTTACGCACTCATTTAACAAAGAAAGTATCACCACAGGTTTAGGATTTTCAGAACCTGACCAGACTTGCTCAATGGGAAATCAAGGGTAGAATTAGAGCCAACTTAATTTCACCCCTTCGATTCATCGCAAATGGTGCTAAATCTCCGACCATGACTGTGATGTCACGATATCTATGAGCAGGCCTGGAGATATAGAAGGCAATGGTCGGCATCCTTTTCCAACATCTGGATCGAGTGGGGAATTATGGCTAATTTTTCCCTTTTCCAAACGGGGAGGGCATTGCCGAAGATCGAGCCGGCGACCCTTCCCGTGAAAACGGACGCTTGCGAATTCTAGCCAACAGTTACTTTATTTGGCAAGGCAGGGAAAAGGCCTTTTTTAAACTCATTCGGTTAAGCGCGGACAGGAATATAAATGGAGACACTTAAATAGATGCATACGTCTTATTACAGCCTCCGATAAGAAACTATTTCCCATAGGGAGTGGGAAATTGAGCTTCCGTGAGTCGAAATCAACATTAGCTCGATACTATGATTTCCAGAATCAGTTTCGAGGTATCTGTCTAAAGTTTGGCCTTCGAAACTTCAATCTAACCTCGGGTGCAAGTTCAACAGAGCCGCGATGAAAACTTAGTTCTGTCCGGCATTAAATTGAGCCAGGAAATTCGTTCTGTAGAGTTTCCCTCGGTGGTATTCAAGCGCCGAGGGTTCGTACGTCTGTCCGTAGGCTCCCAACGTCAGGTCTAAAGGCTCATCTTCTGGCAGTTGCAATGTGGCAGTGAAGAGGTAAGGAGTGATGATGCTGCGACAAAACCTGGGGTGCCATAAACCTGGGGGTGTGTGGATCGCTTCGGGAACATATTTAGCATTCAGGACGGTAAACTTTATATAATTTTGGAGATAGCCAGTGATAAGAGTGATGAAGAAGTCAAGATATGCTAAGGACCTAAAAAAGCAATTTCATCAGGAAATTTCAATTTTGATAGTTAAAATAATCATTGAATTTTTGTTTTCATTAATTATAAATATGAAGTTTTTTAAAAAATCAATCAATATTGTTGAAATGGTCCGGGAATCTAGGTTTGAAAAAAATAAGTGTTTGTTGTTCAAATTGAAAACTAGGTCTTAAAAAATTGGCATTCTGCCACTTGAGGCTTTTACAGAGATTTTTGGGGTGCAATTGTGAGGTCTTGACAGAGCGTTGGACGACAGACGGTCTCGCCTTCGACTTTGCGAGACGCTGCGCTCCAACTCTCGACCATCTCAACTTGAGCAAGAGGAACAAACTTCCACCTTTACGCTTTTTAAGTAGAACGTGAACTCTCTCTTGTCAAGAAACCAGCGCGTTTAGATTTATATTTTTAGATACTTTTTGTTAATAAAGAGATATTATCATTCAAATAGAATGACTTGTTGAAGGATTTTTCCGCGGCATATTTATCACAAGGGTAATTACGATTCTTTTGAATTTCCTCTTACATGTTGTATGGTAAGATTATAACAATTCGTAATGATTGAGTTGCTAGGTAATTTTTACCTGACATGTTTCATGGGAGGCAAAGTAAAACGTGATTGAAATTTTTGGAAACCGAAGTTATTCCTGGCGCCAAGATTTGAAATGAACTGCTAAGAAATAAAAAAAAAACAGGCGTCTTCGATGAAACTTTTCTCGAGGCAAACTTATGCTCATGAAATCTTTCCCAATGTATCTGATCAATAAAGTTCGTACACTACCATGTGTATTCACGATAATCGTATAAATGCCTCGAAGAAAGCAGGGTAGCATTTATACCAGAACGCTGGAATGATTCTAATTAATTTTGGATTTCATAATTCCAAGTCTGTTACTTTGCCTCTGCCTTCAAACTTGGAATTGATTGATTTAATCTCTTAATTTTGAGTACTTCAACGGTAATTTGTCACTAATAAAAATATAATGGGGATAAGGAGTCACTTTTTGAAAATATGATTTCGCAATTCTCAGAATCACAACTGACGGTCACTATTTGCCGTCCAATTTACACTTATGTCAGTAATTATTCAAGACATTCATCGCCTCATCATTAGGCCCCACACTGCCGCCAGAATTAATGTCTCTTTCCAAAAATTAAAAAAACCAAATACCAAGCGCAAACGTATATTGAGCAACTAAATTGAATCGAAATCATATTCAACTGCGCATGCTTCATCGTACCAGCCTTTTACTTCTCTCAATTAATTCGGCTTCAGAATAGCTCATTTAACTTCACTAATGCACTAAGGTCTCAATATAAAAACTTATACAATTAGTTAAAAGGAAATGTTTCGTTATAATTTTACAAAGTTGAACGGAAGGTATTTGCATAATATGGGATTTATGTGTAGTATTCGTGATTTGGCTAAAAATTAATTTTGACAGCAAAATGGTGTGAAACAGGCAAAATACATGATTTCCGATGTTGAATCCGATATTCGAATACGCACAGATAGATATGTTGAATTGATGGTCTCCGTTTATTAAATGCTGTTGGAAATAACTTACATACCATAAATTTTGATCAAGCAAATGAGAAACCAGTTTCGGAATTTCAAAGAGTCAATTTATATTTTAGACTGATAATGCAGATATTTAGTGAAATTTTTATGTCCTAATTTTAGTGTTTTGAATATTTTGAAAAATGGATATTCCTTTAATTTTACTGGGAAATTATAAGCTTATCATACAAGTAAAGTTTCTGGCGTCTGTGAAATAGAAAAAAATGTCTGTTGATAGAAATCTGATGATTTGATGGGGAAATGCCAAAGTTCAGTTGTGATTAAAAAATTTAATAATGACAATCTCCAACCTTCTAGGTATCAACCGTTTAAATCACGCAAAACTGGATTACTCTTTGGTGTGAGAGGCACTTTTCTCTCTTTCTCGGGTGATGAAGGCCTCGATTCTTTTTAAAAATTACAAGGTGAGTAGCGGCACCGGTAATTTTTTATGAAGCCTTCATTCGAGCTCTTCCTTCAAAACTTCCCGTTGTAACTGATATTTTCTATTGCTTCACAAGACCTTTGTTTGAGAAACGACAATATGTTCCAGACAAAAAAGGGAACGTTTTTAGTACCTAAAAATCACGAAGTGTTTTCTTAGGCTTTTGCGAGATTGAATTTTTGTCGCTCGTCCTGCTCGAGCTCGATACTAATCGAATAACTTTCTGTCGACTTTGCGTCGGTCACAATTCGTTTTGACTCAGAATTTGGCCGTCCAGAATTGTTTGCGCAGGTTTAACGTTGTCACACCGCAGTGGTTCATTTGTGAACTGCAAAAAATACTTGACTCTTACTGGCAGCTCTCGTGTCAAGGGTTCAGAGCGTTCTCCGGGCAGTTTAAAAAATAGCAGAGCTTCAGAGTTTTACATTTGAAAAAAATTGACAGAATATCTTGAAACTGTGCCTCGATATTCTATGATATTGGAAGCTACAAAAACAAGTGCGAAGAAAAAGTCCTAACGCAAGATTTTTCAGTAGTTTAACTTTGTTCTGAATTTCTGTAACTCATTTTATTTTAAGTGCACATGCAGTGTAAATATTTTAAATTAGTGTATTATTTTGAACATTTCAAAAAATAATTTTGACTGCGAGCAAAATAAATATTACAGCTAAAATTTCAATGCTAAATCACCAGCTTATCGACATAGGCCTGTTTTAAATTGTCTTTCAGCTAAGTTTGTGCTTTGGTTGGTAGTTTGGTAAAAAACTGTGGGGCAAGTTTCATGGCAGTAGTCGCATGGTTCCCCTGAATAAATAATATATGATGTGAAATATGCAACATATGGAGAGGGTGTCTGAATTAAATAAAGCCCCGTCGAATAAAATATTATTTCTCGCCTCTAACGCTGCGTAAACATTTGCTTGGAGTGACTAAGGTAAAAAGTAATGAGCTCAAGTTCTACGTTGTTACAAATTTCCCAAAGCTAGCTGCCCTCGTGCACTATTGTCCAAGTACAAAGAACACCATACAAAGAACACCTTCCCGAATTATCAAGTTGATGTGTTGAAAGTACAGTATTTTGGCTGTGATTGCTGTTTACTTTTGATGCGCAATAGTTCGCACTAGTTTAAGTTATTAAGCTCTGATAGTATCGTTACCAAATACAATCGGTTAAATTGAATTGTCACGAGTTATTACTTCATTTATCACAATTAATCTGATGCAATAAAAATCGAATAAGTACGCACTTTCTAAGCAAGCTACATTCTCTGAAAATAGTAAGACATTATTTTCATCGATTTCCTTCGCTTATTACTTGTAATTCTTTAGAATCAAAACATTTCAAACGGAGCAGTCCGATGAATGGTGTATTAATTTGGGAAAGAATGGTATTTCCAGATGGTATCATGAGAAATTGATATTAATCGTCAATAGGTCAGGATCATTTTGATTCACTAATGTTAATTTCCGAGTGTCGAGAAAAGTTACGAGAACTTGTTCAGCGTTGTCACAGGTTTGATATTTCAAACTGCTGCTCATTCCATTCATTTACTGTCACAAATGCCGAACTGTCATGCAAATTAAGTCTAGTGTTTGCCAATAAGTTGAGCTGCGGAAACTATCATGACATCCCTGTGACGCTCACTTCCTCCGGTTAAGAAAGTTAGGAAGCAAGTTGCCTCCATGGCGTACACTTGTTCAGCAAGTACGATGTATGGAGCCGGCAATTTGCGCGTGCCCAACTTCTGCCTCATGACCGTGCTCAAGTCTATTGAATAATAAATGAAAATGTTTCCTTGCACAGTTAAAGAATGATATTCGATTCTATTAATATTTGGTCTCGATACATGATGTCTTGTTATACGAACGGTTCGTTGTTCATGTCGTCGAGTGTTAGTATCGCCCGAACTCTAATACGCTCTCCGGATGGGAGTATAAAAATAATAAATTGAAATTGCTACAAAGACTGGTACTCAAGTATACTGCAAGCGCATTTTTATTCTGAATTCTTCAATATCCCAACTGCTGCCATTTAGGTGGTGTAATTTTTGGATATCTGCAATATGTTTCCTAATAACAAAAAGATGGATGACGGTGATACTTTTCACCGGTAAAAGTCAAGGGATATTTAATGCCCAAGAACGCAAGAGACTCGACACGTGACATGCGTGCAAAGAGTGGGGATATTTGAGGAAGATTCTAATGCAGCCCCACAACTTTTAGCGCTTGCGTATATATGACGAAAGAACAGAACAGCCTTCTTGAACAATAACACAAACATGAAATCTATCGGAAGCTAAAATTGGAATGTATTTAAATTTGCTCAGTTTTTCTACGATATCCACGGCTCGAAAGAGTGTGCAGAACTTGTGCGCTACACTCTTCATTTGTCACCAAACTATTAACCGTACTCGCGTCACCTGGCTGCCAGACGGGCTTACAGCATCGTAATATTTTACGCGAGGGAGATGAAATTTCTCGTTTGGTTCATTTCTCGCTGGAGCAAAATAGTTTTATATTTATGGCCTCCTAAAAAGCCTTTCACAGGTTCTCCATTACTTTTTTATTAATTTTACGAGCCTTCTTCTAGTCGTTGATAAACTCTTAAAAATAGTAGACCAGGGCACCCTATCTAGCCGTGCGCTTTAGAGGTAAGCTCACTTGCCAGACTTAGCTGTTTATTCGCTATAGCTTGAGAAATTCTGGCGAGAACTTCAGTGCAGAAATTTTCAAGCAATACCTATTCAAAACGTTTCAAGCTTTTCGCGATTGAGGGAAGAAACTCGGCAAAATATTGGAAAGCCGTAAAGATGAAAGCAGTTTTGATATAAGGCCTGCAGTTGGTCACTAAATAATTCATTCATGAGTCGTAAATTTCATAGTTGTTCGTGATGTGCCCATTTTCCCTCAAAACTCAAAATTTTTCAGTTCTGTTGAAACTTTGATGCTCAAGGTGCCCTTTGAAAATTGGGGAGCAAACTCAATGAAACTCAGCGCTCAAGGAATTACCAAATGTTTTTCTGTTGAATAGATCAATCAGAAATATATTTTTTTTGAAGTAAAGAAACGAAAGAACTTGCTTCTAATTCAACTAAAGGTTTTCAATTTTCATTGAAATACTAACAGAACACATGATGATATTTTCGATTTCAATCATTTTCATTTTCAATCTTCCAACATTGTCGCACTGTTGGCTGCACTTCAACAGAAGCTCGAATTGATTTGTCGGAAAAAGTTTTGATAATGGAACGCAAATTCGATGGAATAATGTTTTTTGTCCATTCCATCAGAATTATCGCTTCATCCCAAATAAGTTTATCTATTTTAGGCTCAATTCTTGCGAATACGTTCGAGCTCTAAAACAAGTATATGTTATTTTAAAAAGAGTCTTTTGAAACTGGAGTTGCTTTCTTTCCTAAAGACTGTAAATATCTTGAGTGGAGGGGTTTTACTAATTTAAGGACTACTCATTGTTGCAGTTTGTCTCCTAGTTTTTGAAATAGCTTCAGTGATAATTCCCCTTGTATATCCTTTTTCATTTATAAAAATACATACTGAAGATCTAAGCAGATCTGTGAATTCGGAAGACTCCAATTAGCTCAGCAGCTTACATCGGTTGTTTTTGTACGCGTCGTCTGCTTAAACTTCCTCTGGATGGAGCAACGCATACTGTGTTGAGTTCTCGAGAAAAATTAGTACGTTAGTTCTTTGAAAATGAACTTTGGTTAAGAACGTGAGAACTTGGAAACGTTCAATTTTAACAGTAAAGCTTTAAAATAAAATGCTACGCATCAAAGCCTTATTCCTCGCTGTTATTTTCTGAGTTATGATTTGTAAAAATACAAACCGACATGTGCTTCCAGCTTGGAAAGTGAAACAGAAAAACTCGGGTTGGCTTCAAAGGTCAGGCTCAAATTACTAGTCATTATCGACAATAAGTAAATATTGTGCTTCTAACACTGCAAAATTCTTGAACAAAATCCTGGAACAGTGATATAAGAGGTCAATATAATTTAGACTACGCACAAATGAGCTTGACAATGCCATGACACATTACGCGCGCATGATAGTCATTAATGAACAGCTTAAACTCATCATGCGAGTGACAGAGAATACTTTAGCTAGATCGTCCACTCACATGGAATTTGTGTAGTTAAAGAGTACAAAAAAGCAAAATAAGGAGCTAATATTTTATTCATCTAATAAGGGTCTGTTCAAAAATCAACCATCGCACTAATTAGTGAAATGAAGTTTAAAGAAAAAATACTTTTAGATCTCCGGTGCAGAACACAATCATGCCGTACTGTCCAAATAAACCAGTGAACGAAATTTTACCGCTTTGATTTTCCGATTCGTCAAATAAAGAGGTTAATAATGTTGACTGAGGAGCATAAATAGAGAATAGATGAAAAAGTTCTCTCCAGAACATTTTAAAATTCATTGATGCGTTTATCAATTGATACTCAGATACGCGCATATTTCGAAAACTGCTTAAATAACCAGGGCTCACAGCAATAAACGAAATACTGCTTAAGTTTGAGTTCATTTTAAGTCCAACTGTTTGAAAGGTAACACTTAAAAGATAAAATACAACGACACCTGAAAGGCAACTGTTCATCACAGACATACATCACACCAAGAGGGGAGGCAGTGGATGCTGATGCTATGGCGTATGGCTAAGATTCCAGCTTACGTACTCAAGCTAACCTGTGAATTGTACTTCCATTCGTCGCCTTACAATAAGAGCTCAATAACTCACGCCCAATTCAGTGCACGTGTGAAATCAATACAGTCTTAGTAAGAGCGTAGTGTAGCCATATCGCTGTTATAAATCATGAATTTAGTCAATATGACAAATTCAGTTAGGGACTTAAATTGCTCGTGTCGCTATACTTTACATCTGAAGTTCTACATCTCTAATGCAATTGATTTGTGTAAATCGGCCCTCGCAGTGAATATCAATGACAGAGCACAACAACATTTTCCAATGATGAAAATTACAACTCGCCATTTCTAAATAAAAATGCGAGATTGGGTCAAGCCTTTAGAAAGCACTGAAACAGGCTGTGATTTATTTGAACCCTTCATTTTTGAGGGGGTCGCGAAAAGTCAATTTTCCATTTGCTTCCTGTCAGAGGTGTGCAGGTACTGTAAATTGAATGCGAGAATTCCTCATTTTAATTCATAAAAATTATGAGAGTAATAGATACTCTGGTCATGACTGAATGGACATCCCGGATCCGATCATATCATACCAAACTGAAAATTTGACATGTTTGGTCTGCTCCGCAGTAGATAAAAGCTTTTGAATGCATCGCTCCCTACGTCTAGTTTAGAGAGCTTGAGAGTGCTTATTGAGAGGAGGATTTATGTAATCCAACCTGACACATGAGGGAATATTTTAGAGGGATTAATTCCCTTTGCATTGCTAACGTGATTCGAACGAGGCATCCACTCACGTTTTGTACTCTGTGGCTCGTTGATTTTACGCGACAGACGCACAGTAAATGACATTAATTTGAGAGAATTCAGAGATTAATTCAGAGACTAGCAGCTTTTTTTTACGTCATGCAGAAGTACGTGATGGAAGTTTAAATTTGAGTGGAGATATAACACCAATTTTTCGATACACTTTGAGTAGTTCTCGTATATCTTAATTATTCATTATCATTTATAGAATGTTATTTATATACAGTACCCGTACATAACTGTCTGCGCAACTTTATTTTTGACATAATTTGAAAGTGTCAAGCTCTGATTTATGTTAAAGACCCCAGGAACTTCAGAAAACCTATTTTTACCAGAATATTTAAACAAAACAGAATAAAATTTATTGACAACCATCAAATCGAAGAAACAAAAACTAGGAATAGAAAAAATGGGAACACAACTACTCAGCCAAAATTGATACTATGGTAACAGAAAATATCATTGATATTTTGTAGCGCAAACTGAGTATTTTTATTAAAAACTTATGATAATATTTCCAAAAACTTAAAGTAACTCATGCAATGTTAACGAACTAAGATCAGCACGATCATTAAAGCTCTAGATTTTGATTCTCAGGGAAAAGTTTCGGTAAATATAATACCAAAAAACAGGGGAAAACTGTTCCAAAGTAATTTGCTAGACTTTGCAATGAAGGGTTAACTAATCAGCAAATTGCTAGCTGCATTAACACGTTTCCTCCGAAGGGACTCATCGAGGGTCACTGAGCGGATTTTCAAAATACTGCTGGCTGACTAAAAAAAACAAACATCGGCATCTTAGGATGCTTTATTTCCAATCAAGCCTGATACAAATGATCTTGAGCATTGGTTTTTCAAATGTCTTATAACTAACACTATATATAGGACACCATGACGGTTCCCCCGTAAAGCCGGTACTCATTTCCGACACCTGGGTTGAGTGGGGTATTGTGCTTGAGCTTTCCCTTAAACCCAACGGGGAAAATCGCCGCGCCAGCGCCGGGATACGAACCCTCGTCTCCAACATGCAAGGCCGAGCCCTTAACCACTGTGCCACAGCGAGCACAGTGGTTACTAGCAGTCAAAAACTCAATTTTCATAAACACTCAATGAAAACTAAATGAATGCACGATCTATTTAAAGCTGGTTTTTTAAAAATTGATCTCTAAAATTAATTCTAATTTGAGTTGAATATTGAACGTCAGTTTAACCCATCGCATGTAACGTGCTAAGCTTCCATACTCGACCGTAGGTGCAATAGCTCTGAAAGATTGAGACTGGGACGATCTCTAATGTGCCAAGACTCGGAGCCTCGCAGGATCACAGGCCGCTCTTGCTGCTGTGTTGCACGAGGTGGTGATGAAAGAGCCCATCAACATCCCTGCATGTCGGTAGAAAAAACTGCAGTTACAGCAATCAGAATTGCAGTAACAAGAGTTCACGGCAGTCAAAAAATGCTTCCTAGAGAAATTCCCCAAAGGAGTCTACATGCTTTCACTCCGCATATACCTCTTCTTTCGACAAATACGTGGAGAACCGTTTAACGTTTGCCAAAGACTATCTCGACAAAGTGATTGAGTTATGGGAACGGGTTGTATGGTCCGATGAAAGAAGAATTGAACTTTTTGGCCAACACGAAGCTCGTCATGTGTGGATGACACTAGGGCCTGCCTATGATCCAAAGAACATCATCCATATTGTCGAGTACGGAGGAGGCAGCAGCATGCTATGGGGCGGTTTTAGTGTCCATGGAGTTGGGAAACTTCAAATCATTCATGTGTTAATGAATATTTCCATACACAGTCAGACATTGGCTGCTCCCAAACGCAAGAAAATATCACGGCTGGCGTTAGTGAACGTTTCAGCTATAAAATGGCCTCAAACACTCGTCACACTTGTCGAAAAGATGGTCTGCTAATAAGTGAATTAACGTCCTTCCGTGGTTTAGCCAATCGCTTGATCTCAATCCCATTCAAAATTAGATGCAAATATTTAAAACTGCTGTGCACAAAAAGTGTCAAAAAATGTTGCTAATTTGATGACCATCGCTGGAAAAAAGGAAACAAGAGAACACGAACGGAGTGTTAAAAGTTAATTACCAATTGCACTTATCGTCTCCATTCTGTAATTGCTAATAAAGGCGACACCTTTATATACTCAATACTTGTTTTTAGTTTTGATCAAATACTTTGATCTGCGGCATATTTTTAATTGATTTTCTGATTGTCAATAAATTTGAATCGGTTCTGTTTAAATATTCTGATAAAATAATTATGATGTTCTCTGAACTACTTGTACTCTTTACTTCACACCAAATTTCAAGTTTTTTACATAGTATCATGAATAGCGCGATGCAAATAATTACGTAGGTAAGATAACCAAGAATTTAGCACTGTATGCAAGATATGAACAACAACTGAAAACAACTCTGTGTATTTTATTAAATTCAAAATGCAATGTCAAGTTAGACAAATTTTAAACAGTTTTTACTCACTTTCAGGAGTCGTGTGAAACAGGAGGTAGTTTATCATAAATTTGGCTGAGGTTAATGAAGCTTTGCAGAGGAGAAGCAAACTTCCATGCCTCTCTGCATGGGCGATACTGCCGAGCCTGTGGAGGCAACCCGAGCGCGGCTGAACGAGAGTCATTAGTTCTCGGGTCATTATTGGCAGCGAGGCGTAATGAAATGAAGCTCTCGGTAACGCAAGGGCATTTTGTGAGCATTCCTTTACTCTTATCTATTGACTGTCTGCTGGCATGCTAAGCTTCGCACTTTGGTAGCACATTACGAGGCCCTTTTCTCTAGCGCGTTCTCACATGAGCTGGACGCAGAGTTCATTTTATTCTTTCTGCCTTCGCATCAACCACTCAATTCCCTTCTGTTATCTTGGGGTATATTATACACCTTGGCAATCAATCGGAGTACAATAGAAGTAAAAGTAGACCATGTGTCATCAAATTCATACATGTTTACATATGATGAAATTGAATTTGCTCGACAAGCTCAAGTGTTGTACGTTCGTGAGAGTTGATAAAAAGTAAAATACTTTCACAAGTGGCTGTGTTTGCTTTATTGGAAAGAACTATGTGGATACGACCTGGAGTGGCTAGAAAGTTTCTTTAATTCCTTGCAATCGTGTTTTGCTTCTGGAGCTGTGAGGTGGACTCCCAGGAAAAAGAACGATGAAAAGAAGGCTCTGCTATTCAAATCCCTATTCAGAGCTTTATTTGCGAAATATACAAGTGCATTGATGGAAAAGCCGGACAGTTAGTACTTAATAATTAGATTTATCAATTACGCTTGATTTTGAAGTGAAAGCAACGACTGATTAGATTTCTTCCACAATTCTCTGCCAATAAATGTATCACGTAAATTCCATTTCAGCTCGTGGCTCTCGAACATTCATTTAGTTATCTTTTTTTTGTGAGTGAGCCTTTGAGGGAGAAAGTGCTCTCCCGCATCAAATGCTCTCGGCATATTAAGTTTACGCTGTGAATTTAGAAGTAATTCAGTGCACTTAGTAAAATTCTCATCCAAAACATATTGTTTTCGTCCGCATTCTCTTATTTTGTCTGTTTAAAGTTATCTATGAGCAATTTCGATGATAACCACCACATGAAGGTTTTTGCACCACTATTTTCAAGAAGCCATTCTTAAACTTTCGCGATCGAGAAATCTCACCCAAGTTATTTTCTGTGACTCCCTTGCTCAGCCGCACCTTAGCTCAGCAGGACTCTACACAAAACCCTGAATTTCATACAAAACCCAACTTTCCGTGCATGGCAGGGAGTGCAATGTTGCCTGTCTGCCTATTAAAGTCATGCTCTTCACAGAATGTTCAAATTTTTGTTCATTACTGACATCTCCTTAATTAAATAGATTTCGATTACACATCATCTATCGTACGAATCATCGAAATTATTACGATTAGAAATTGATAGCATAAATAGACACTCAAAATGTGAGGACTTTTTTGGTATTCATCAGCTTACGAGGATCTCCCTTTAATATAAAACGTTTTTAAAAGACCTAAAGCTCTGCTGCATTAGAATGCATTGTATTTAGGTGCTCGTCCATCGACGTACTTTAATTTATTTTCAAACACGTTTTTCGGTTAATTTTCTGTGAGTGATGAAGATTGACCATCATTTCGGTGGACTCTGTGCTATGGCGTAACAAACAGCGTCAGTCGTAGTTCACTGGTAGAAAAATGTTCTAATTGTAAATTGCTGCATACGAAAAGTTCACGTTTTGGGGAATAATTTCTTTGGAGGTTCTGCTCTAATTGCAAGGAACAGCAAAGACTGAAGTTCCAGCAGCAATGTTAGCAAGGTCTCTCTCTGAGTTCCCAGGAAATCTTGATGTGCCTTAGGAGATTATTCGGTCTTGTGATAGACCATCCCTGGTCAATTGGTGCTGCGATGCTACATAATCCTTTAACGCAAAAAGTCTTCTTCGCACCATTGTTATTTGTTGAAAAGAACGTGTAAGTATCCAGTCGAATTTTTAGTCTCCTGCGCGATTACTTAATTTAATGCTGTGTCTTTTTAATACATTTTACTTAACAATGAGCTCAAACTTGGACACAACTAAAAAACCTTACATGCTAGTTTTCTAAGTTTTACCAGCTATATCTATTTAATTACTTGAAATAATCTCAAGCAAAGATTTTCATAAAATTCTTCATATTGTTTTTTCGGGGTATTGAAATAGAATAGAACGGAATAGAATAGAAGCAGAGAGCAGAGAGTTGAGTAGAGAGCAGAGCAGAGCAAAGCAAAGCCGAGCAGAGCAGAGCAGAGAGAGCAGAGCAGAGTAGAGAAGAGCAGAGGGAAGAACAGAGAGTAGAGTTTAGCAGAGCAGAGAGAAGAGCAGACTAGAGAGCAGAGTGAAGAGCAGACTAGAGAGCAGAGTTGAGCAAAACAGAGCAGAGTGGAATAGAACAAAGCAAAAGAAACAAACCACGTGGTCCAACAAACCAAACAAACAAGTCCCGACCCGTGAGGCACCCGCCCCGTGCGGGCACCAAAGAAACACAACTTAAGTCATCAGTTTTCGCTCGCAAGCGCGAGTGCGATTATTTCAACACAATACCTAAGAACGCAGCCACTACGAAAGTACGGTTCCATGATTTGACCTCGTGCTCTGCATCATCAGTTATATTAGAGCCAAAATTGTCTCTTTTTTCACGCCATGCTGACGCAGCTATCCGGTGTGGCATCAAAAATAGAATCGTAAACATTTCGTACGAAACGATGATACTTACTTAATTACTCATACAGTTTTTTTCGTGTCAAAAGTTCCTGGAATTGTAATTAACCCTCGTACTTTCGAATGGTGGAGAATTTTCAGCTCAGTAATGTGCGATTTTTGAAAGTATTCAACGTGTTAGCTGAGATAACATTTTCTAGAAGCTAATTTCTAATTTAGGCCATTTTAAATGGGAAGAAATTCAGAACCTGAGCTGGCATGAGGAGTTTTTTACTAATTCGTGGTAGTTATTTTTGATTCGGACATTTTCTTCATAGTCAAAAAGCCTTGCTGGGTTAGCATCATTAAAACAATTATGACGTGCACATGTAGGTCTTTACTAACTAACCCAGCAAAAGTTTTCATTGAAAGGAAATGAGCTAAGTCAGCCGCTCGTAAATTAGGTTTCACTGTTCTGGAATCATTTTCGTTGCTCTACGCTGAATTCTCTCTATTTTGTTACTATTTAGTTTTGGTGTAGGGGACCGAAGTTGTACTGCGTTCTCTTGATATGTTTGGATAGGGGACCAGGTGCCTTGAAATAGGGCAAGTGTGATGTCTTTGACCTGCATTTAAAGTTTCTTACAATGACTTCAAGGATTCTGTTCGGATTCAAATCGCTTTTCCTATGCGTTTTTTACGCTTGAGATCTTTAGTGACGGCGATGCTAGAATATCTTCATTGGTCTAGTATTTCTATTGGAGTATCTTTTATGGTATGTAGGAAGCGTTTTTTCTTATTTCCATTTTGCATTTCTGAGCAATTACCCAAGATAAAACTTGCTTGTCAGGCGTCAGTCCAATGGAGAAGAAGGATAAGCTCTGCCTGAAAAAGAATTCTGTCCCACTCAGTGTACGTCCAGTGGCAAAGTTTCGAGTCATCTGCGAATTTGTTAACTTTAGTGATGATTCCGAAGTCAAGGTCGTTGATATAATTAATAAAGCGTGATATAATTAATAGAGGGAGCTTAAAACGCTCCCTTGAGGAACCTCTGAAGTTACTTGGTTCAATCATAAGGTTGCTCGTGAATCGCTATTCTTCGAGTGCGACCAGTGGACAAGTTTAGTATTCATCGAGAGTAGTTCTGAATATCATGGGCTTCAACTTTGGCCAGAAGCCTTTCGTGGGGAACTTGACCGAAAACTTTCTTAAAGTCAAAGTACACGAGGTATAAGGCTTTCGTACCGTCGATTATTCAATTGACTTCCCTTCGAGAATTCAAATGAGTTTGTGAGACAGCTGCGTTTTCCCCGGTACTCATGCTGAGTGTTTGCAATCGAATTTTGGATTAGGAGGTGTTTTGTTTTTCGATTTTGAACAATATTTTCAACTTTTGATTAATGATAGAGGCTAGGCTGATTAAATGATAGTTATTTGGTACCTACTTGTTCTCATTCTAGAAAACTGAATTGAACATTCTCTTGTTTTCAATCCTGCTGAACTAGCCAACGTGCAAGCAATCAACTGAAGATGTTCGTTAAGAGTTCGCTGATCTCTTCTGCTGTTTCTTCAAATATACGAGGGGCTAGGTTGGTTGTCAGGCCTGTGTGCATTTGTGTGTGTTCAAGAAGATGAGCTCTTTTTTGACCTCTTCTCCCAAGATTATGACGTTTGTTACAGGCAGCTTGATGTTCAAGTTTTGAGGTTGTGGAAGTTCATTAAATCCACGAATGTGAGCCCAAAAGTTAAGTACGCGCTAAGGATTGAGGCTTTAATTTTATTTGGGGTTGACTTCCAACATCGATCAATTGTTCAATGATTTAACTTTTGAGCCATCTCTCCTTAAAATATTTGTAGAGGCTTTCTGGATCTCTTTAGGCTTGTGTTGGAACTGTGATTTGTTTATCTCGCTTTGTATGTCTGAGTATCTGCGTAACGGTTCTGCTGGTACGTATGTGCTCCAAGCGATGGGCTTCTGTTTAGTATATTTCAAGTCTCCTATACGATTGTTGTCTAGTATTTATGAGGCGAATAATCTCGTGTGTAAACCAGAGAGGGTTATTCAAAGAGACCCAGTCTGAACTAGTTTTAATCAATTTCTACTCTTCCATCATAATAAGCATGTCAAAAGATTTTTTGGCGAAGCTTTTGGGACCGAGCTTTCGCGAGGAATTTCGACGCGGCGAAAAGAACTACTAATCTTAGCAGAGCGTGGGCCGAGAAAGAAATTTTTTGCCCTTTGATACAACTGCAGGAATGAGTCCATCTGAAGTTTCCTGGATTTTAGGGGATTTTTGGCAAACTGTTTCCTCCAGCAAAACATCTTTACATCTTCTGCGCAGTCCGAGGGTAAATTTATACTCAAAAGTCTATATGGCTTAGGCTGAATATTGGCTTCGTAGTTCACAAAACTTTACGTTCCGCAAAACACGGTCGTTCATCAGTTGATTGACTTTTTTTTGAAGAAAAGTTTTCTAGGCACCCTCTCTCCATTCTCCGGCTTGTGATGAAAATCTTGCTTTTGAGTTTCTCTGAACGAGTGAATGGGAAGCCGTGCAATGGTGCTCAGGTTTGGTCCTATTCAAAAAGAAATATTTACTGTGGCCGAGATTCTAATAAATTCAGAATCCAGAATCCAGGCCTTTGCATTCGTGGGCGGAATGTCTTGAGCAAAAAGCGTGCAACTTTGCTAACAAAACAGACAGTTTGATATGTGCCTGTCGGTAGAGAACAAAAATTGCTTGTAGGCTGCGTATCTTTTACTAACCGACAGTTGTGAATTGTTTCGCAGACAGAATGATATTTACTGGTTTGCAGCTGCAAATGTCTGTGCAGACATTAATATTCACAGGCTAGCAGTTGTAAATTTATTTACGGACGAAATGAAATCTCTTGGCTGTCAGAAGTAAATCAATTTGAAGATTGAGTGATATTTACTGGCAGGCAGCTGTAATTTGTTTGATGATCGATTAGTTCTTTCCAGCGGGCAGATATAGATTCACTTGCAAACATAATAATACTTAAGAACTTGCAACTGTAAATTCGCTTTAAGACAAATAATATAAACTGGATAGAATCTATTAATATATTTGTACACATGAAGTTTGCTTGCCGATGGCTCTAAATTTCCAAAAGTGATAATGCATCTAGGCTTGATGCAGTGCTGAATGTTTGGCTGGCGCTTTGTATAATTACATGCATCATTGGATGCCGATAACGCATATCCCTTGACAATTTTGCTCAATCAAAAATTACGTAAAACTTTGCAGGCTAATAAACATAGTATTAATTTCCTCATTTCATAGCAGAGAATTGTGCAGCTTTTAATAAAAGGCGATAGAATTTTAACTTTTTACTACATTGGAAGAGATTGGAAATATTCATTTAAAAGTTCTTGAACAAAATTTACTGAAAGTAATCGCAAGGTACTGATGCACAATATTTCAGAAGCGAAAATACAACTACGGTATCTGTGGGAAAATGTGAGGTCCCGAGCTGAGAGTTGGGTATGCCTTCTTTTTGTTGAAATTGAATATATTTCATACTTTGTTAAGATCCATCATTTTTTTCACTGATGTCCTGTTTTTCAGGTCCTCTGACTTGCTTCTTCAAATTGTATTTTGTATTTAGTTTTTGTTTCTTCAAATTGTATTTTGTATTTAGTTTTTGTTTCTTCAAATTGTATTTTGTTTTTAGTTTTTGTTTCTTCAAATTGTATTTTGTATTTAGTTTTTGTTTCTTCAAATTGTATTTTGTATTTAGTTTTTGTTTCTTCAAATTGTATTTTGTATTTAGTTTTTGTTTCTTCAAATTGTATTTTGTATTTAGTTTTTGTTTCTTCAAATTGTATTTTGAATTTAGTTTCCCAACCTTCCTTCTCAACTGTGTGCAGGGAATCATGTCCGGGAACATTCCATGAGCATAGATTCCGCATTCCCTTAACTCCATTCTAAATACTGCCTTCATACTGCTCAATGTGAACATCTACGTTGTGGTGTGGGAAGCTGAAACTAACTTATTGTTAATCAATTATTCACTCCATGAACAATAAATGTAAAAACACGTAATAGCCAATTGCAGCCATCTTTAATCACGTTTCGTAATTAATGAATGTATTAATGTAGGTTCTCCAACGAGTTTTTGTGGTGCGCAAAAACTGACTGCAAAATCTAGCTGTCTGTGCTGTTAACCCACTCAATGTGTGTTAACAGTGGGTCAACATGTGTGACCCACTCAACAAAATGCTCTTGTATTTTATTTCTTGTTGAGTTTGAGCCTAAATGAGTTTTTGAAATTCGCTTCCGAGTGGCAGTTGCGCCTTCTTCTGATGTCGGCGACAACCTGATGCCAGTGCCAGTCTAATAATGGTGCCTGTAATAACGTTAATTTGATAATATAGTTCTGTGATTATGAATAAGCTCTAAAAAAATCTACCGCACTGCATCTTTGTTGTTACTGTACTTTTGTTAATTAGCAAGAAATAAAATTCACGGTTTCGAGCCATAAACCCTATGGCATATTTTCTCTATAGTTTGCTCCATATATCTGAGCTTGCAACCTTTCTGGAGCTTGCAACAGATATCGTTGCTCATTTCACATGATGGAAAAGATCTCTGCGACGGTTAGGTAGATTTGAACTTACTGTTCTAGCCTGCATCCATCATGTTATGGCACACTTGTCTCTTTGACGCCCCTCGAAGGAAAAATCCAGTGAACAGCAACCTACTGATATGTTCTAAGTTTCATTATTTTAAGTAATCAAACACACATTTCAATACTCGGCCCTTGAACAAAAGTTTACCGTAGGGTGTACTTATTTCCTCATGTCAATGCTCAGTTTTTTCTGCAGACGAAAGTTTAAAATACGCGAAAGACGATTTTATGACTGAAGGACGGAAAAGCTCATGAGGGTAGGGACTTTGAAGACGCTAATAGAAGAAAAGCTACAAACATTTGATAAAAATGAGGAGTTAAAGCACTGGAATTTGAAATGTCTTCGATTGTGGTAACTTCAAGATAATTTTTACCCTATCCCATGTATTGTACCTGTAAATGTCCTGTAAAGCCTAAGAGCGTTTGGTGTTGCTATAGCGTGAGGTCTACCACACTACAGCATGAGATCTACCTCTAGCTGGTACTATAGCGTAGGGTTAGGTAAGGTTACCAATGGGTATTATGTATTTTTAAACATTTAATTTAGCGAAAAACACTTAATATGTACACCTCAAACTGCACCTGGGTAGGCGATATATGATGGTAGACCTCACGCTATAGGAGCACTGAGAGTTTGTTGTGGAAATGCAGGCACTGCTACTCGCATGAGCGTCACACTCCTCACCAGCAAGTAGTAAGGTTCATTTATAGTTTTGATGAGTTCACTAACCCGTAGTATGGCATATGCTGGTAGTATGAGTTCATGATGAACAAAATATTACTTTCTAAAGCAAACACTGTTTTAACTTACGTGCAATCCAAAACTCCCTAACAAAGAACGTGAAATTTTCTCGAAGAAATCGTGAAATTCAGTTGCAGGCAACTGTTGGCTAACACTAGATTCATTCGCAAACTACATGACAGTCGTTCGTTCGTTGAAGCAAAATTCTTCATCACGTAGCGTTTGAAGCAGCAAGCCGATTTTCATTCACAGGTTTCGTTGATCAGTAAGGTTTGAGTCGAGTATTCAGCGTTATTCCTGACAAGTAGCAATCACTTGGCGCTTTTTTCTGCTGGAGCTCGAGCGTGATGGACAATTGCCACGTCGTTGTGCGCTGTTCGCTCGTCCAACGGATTAAATTGCTCACTTTTTGCTTCATTAAGCAGCCTTAAAAACTGAGCTGAAAAATATCGCCTTTTAAAGCCGTGAATAGCATTTCAAGTCACGAACGACAGTTGAATTTCTCTTTCGCTACATTGGACAAGTCTGGAATGTTCGTTTTACGGAGTAAAATTAGGCGGAAATTTATCCGTAACCATCGGAGTGCATTGTTTCAGGAAACGCGATATTCAGAAAAAATGCACGAATACAATTTCTTTCAGTCGTTTAAGGTTTTATTTGCACGGTCATGAACAGTAATGCTACGCATTACTTGCTGGCTTGACTGAGGAAAGGCAAAGAATAGTCATTACGGGCGAATGCATTAGTCAGGCAAATTGGAGGAACAATTAACTTGTCTGCAGTGCGACTATAGTCTTCACCACACAATTATTCTAAATGTGGATATCTTTGTAGATTCATAATATGCTTGCAGAGCATACTCAGAAATTATTTTCTTGGGTCACATATTCTGAACACATGTCTAATGTATATTCAAATGGATGCTTTCACGCTGATGAAATAGGATATCGGTGAATTTCTTTAACTTCTAGATTACGCTTTCGACTATGGTGCAAGCAATGAAGAATCATGAGCAGAAGAAATGAACTGAGAAAACACCATTGAATCCATCCTGAGTGTGTTTCAAACTCAAAGTGTTCGAGTAAAATGGACCGTTCCCCATTTTATATAGTGCATCCACTCGTTCGAGTGGATGTGTGCCATTGGGATTACGTGCAAATAATATTTAAGTTTAATATAATGAAGGTCTTGGGATTCCCCTTTATTATTAAGAGACAACCTCGTTGTGTGCTGGTGCTTTGAGCGTGCCAAATGAGTGCAGGACCATAACATCGCGCCAGGCTGGCAGTGAAAGAAAACTTAGAGCAGCTCTGCGAGGAGGTCTGAGCGTCGGCTTCGTTAGCAGTCTGCGGAGGTAATGGCAGAGTACTGTACTAAAGCCGTAGAGTAGTGAAAGTGGAATTTGCTGTTTTATCTGAGCAAGGACCGAGAGTTATTGAGATGTAACTTCGCATCCATGCACAACTCTGCCCTGCAGTGGAGCAGTTGGTAGCGGTGATTTAATTGAAGTTGTCAAGTTTTTCATGAATGCGCAAAACAGGAACTTCAGCAGCGTACTTCGTATCAGTGATCTAAGTTGTAATCAATTAATCGCAATTAACAGCAGCGTTTCTAATTCAATAGTTATTCTTTCAATTTTATTAGATCGGTGACTAAATCTCTGTTCCTGTAGTATGTGACAACTTCTATCACTCAACCGTCTGAGGTCAACGTCCCCTTATGACTGGTTGTTGTTGCCAATTGTTTTGAAAAATTTAGGCTACAGTGATACGCTTTGAACTTTGTTTTTCAAATGGCATCAAACGTATTTCTACGTGTGTTCTGCTCTATTGATGAGCCTTGTGACCCTAAAATCAATGATTATTTACCTTCTGTCTTAAATTCATTATTTATCGATGATAATTTTTTTTGTCTATGTATGTAATTCTTATGTGCCTGGTTGCTGATAATTCACATTTCATAAATGAATAGCGGAAAATCAGTTTTCATCAATCGATCTCACAATTGATACCTACCGCATATGTCGATATTTTGATAAGAACATCCACTCAATATTACTACAGGGTTCGTAGAAATTATGCACTGTTCGCCGTCAAGGGTTGTAGCTTCAACAGAGTACTAAACATGTATCATTAGATATCTTAGATCCTTCTTATTAGTTTTTATACCAATTTTTCACGAGACTGCGCGTCACCGAGGGAATTGTTTTCTTAGCATTTGATCTCTTTGAGAGGAGACGCGGAGGCGAGTGAGATCTTTAGATCTCGCTCTCGTGACTTTTACCCTGGAGACCTTCCAGGGAAGGCCTTCCAGCGTCTCCCGCATACTCTCGAAGATTTGGAGGCAAGAGAAAGTTGATGCTGCACCACGTAAGATGACACGGAAGGCCCCGCAGAATTCGATAAATGCTTGCCTACAAAGGCAGCCGTTCGTTTGGTTGCGTTTTTGAAACTCGGTGAGAAATTCTTTTATGTGCGCTTCAGAAACACCGCATAATCGTTTTCTTCTGAATACACCATCATTATTGTGTATTTTTAATTTTCTGTAAAAGTGTATGGATCTCATAAAGTACTCTGCGTAGTTCCTGCAAAAAAATTGATAGAAAACACTGGCATGAACGTCTAAGTTGAAAAAAATGCATTAGCAAACCTACGCATGTCTGCATTGGATTTTGACTTAGTTTTCAATTGATTAAACAGCGGCCACTATATTTCCTTTGTTTCAAAGTATTAACCATCAGGTACAGCAACTATTAGCAGACTTCGTTAAAAGTGAAAGTTCAAGTCCGTTGCCTGAATTGAAGAGAGACGAATTTCTCCTCACGAAAAGTATAATCAGTAAGCGCGAAATTAAAAAATTTGCGACGAAGGGCCTGTTTTTTACGATGTTGTACTTTTTTAGAGTAATGCAACATTTAAATCACGATCCAAATATAAGTTAATTCTATTTGAGCCAATAATGAAATTGTTTATAATAATATTTCATGTTTTGGCATTTTAGTAATACGTATATCTCTGTACAAGATGCCATACATATCTTAGTACAATATGCCGTGCATATCTTGGTACAATCTGCCATACATATCATGGTGCAATCTGCTATACATATCTTGGTACAATATGCAATACATATCTTGGTACAATCTGCCATAGATATTTTGGTACAATCTGCCATTCATATCTTGGTACAATCTGCCATTCATGTCTTAGTACAATCTGCTATACATATCTTGGTACAATATGCCATACATATCTTAGTACAATATGCTGTACAAATCTTGGTACAATACGCCATACAAATCTTGGTACAATACTCCATACAAATCTTGGTACAATATGCCAGACATATCTTGGTACAATATGCCATACATTTCTTGGTACAATACGCCATACATATCTTAGTACAATACGCCAGACATATCCTGGTACAATCTGCCATTCATATCTTGGTACAATCTGCTATACATATCTTGGTACAATGTGCCAAACATATCGTGGTACAACATGCCGTTCACATCTTGGTGCAATACACCTGAATGGCCTGCAATTAGGATGAATTTTTCCTATGAATTAATCTCGAGTCATTAATTCCACATGCTTCCATAGGTGAAGCACCGTTTGGTTGAGCTAGCCTGGAAAATTTGTCCGAGTTTTATTGCTCTGAAAAGAAAATAGAAAAAGAATAGGGCCGGCGCTTACTCGGCCGTGCGTTTCACGCCTGAGGGAACTCCGCCACCCTCGTATTTTCCTGACGTAATTCGCTTAGAAATATTTTGCGCTGTCCAGCTTTTCCTGCGGACATAAATTGTGATAAGCTCCGCAGCCTCCTGCGTTGTTTTCTATAGTCTGAAGTAAATCACAGGCTGGCTCGACATGATATCCAGCCATCGCCGGCCCTCCCTTGCTCGCTTAACTTTTCGGCTGAGTCAGTTTTTTGTGAAGATTTTGAGCCGCTTATCGGATCACCCTAAGAAAATTCCAACTCCAATCGTATTTTTATCAATTGGGTCTGATACGCGAGCTTGATGATCCCTTTTACGTCTCTCGCGATCGGGAGGATCCTCTTCCTGCTGATTAAAGAAAGCTTTTCTGGGTTCTAAAAGGACTCATCTTGGGTTTGGAAACTGGTGAGAAATAGCCAACATTTTAAGACAACCCTAAGTCGGAGGTGCGATACAGGATGAAGGTGCTCTTCAACGTAGCCTGGGGCTTAGCGCTCATCCGGAGATGTGTGGATTTCCTGAGCTGTTCTCGTACTACTTGGAAATTGTCATCCACATCTGCGACAATTGCGTATCTTGCGCTGCGCTGCACCGCACGCGTGAGGGCAGGCCGCAGTTCTCAGACGACAGCCGAGGTCGTCGTGTGGTGACGCAAAACTGCACCGCTTCAAGCACGAAGTTTGAAGTACACCGCAGGCAGCTAACGCAGTTTAGTAGACATTTTTGCGCAGTACCTAGGCAGCGCTGGAGCTGCCAGCCGCTGCCGGTCAGCCGCTTGCTCTGATCGAGGCAGAATTTTTTTTATCTATGATGGGATTTATTCTCAGAAAAAGTACTTGTCAATGTGTACTTGAAACATATAATGCGGGAGGTTAACCAGCATTGCTTTTCAGGATTATCTGCTGTGAACCGGCACACAGTGCAAACGGTATTTTATGGGAGTTTTTTTTATTTTTCTGTTCTTCAAAGTTTTCATTTTCCTTTTTGTCTAGTTGATTTTGAATGTGTAGTTTTGTAGATTCAAGAGAACAGCCCAAGGAAATTAAAAAGAACTTTCTCCCCAATTAATATTCAAGTTAAATGAATAGATTTAAAGACCATTCCAAAAGAAGGGAAATAAAAGCCCATGAGCTTAAACATATAAAATTAGAAGATTCGAAGACTTACTGAAGCCCAAGCCCTGCTGATGTGATACTTCAGTGCGCATTAAAATTCATTTGAATGTTCCTACTCACACGATTGGGAGCGATAGCAGCCCTTAAAGATTGATTGCTATTTAAAGAGCCTGGTTCTTCATTGAAGCTCTGAACGAAGGTGCAAGAACCGCTCGTTTCAGGCCCGCTTTGAAGATTCACGACCTGTTCCCCATTAAGTTAGCGTAAAAAGGAGCCATCATTGCCTCGTTATTCCCCGCCTGGAGCTTGAAATTGAAGCGAACATTTCCCCGTAGGAGCCCTGATCAAATCGGCCGCCATTTATTGGGCAGAGGAAAGCAGCAACGTGCATAAAATGAAAATGTATCGAAGCAGCATCAGGCGAGTAGGGAGGCACCAGCAGTTCGGACATTGACTCGCAAATTTACTCACCAATCAGCCCGACTCCGCTGTATCGACAAAACTTATGTCTTTCGGACTTACTGATCTTCTCTTTGCATAACCGAATATCCCAGGGACTGAGGTTTAAGAAGATTTCTTCGCCGAATTGCTAATGGAAAAAGTTTTGAACGTCTGCACCTTCGAAAAATGATTCGAAGTTACGAATGTGCGATAATAGCTGAAGCGCTGCATCGCTTTTCAATATCAGACTGGTTAGAAAAGGCAAATCTTTCCATGATCGTGCACTCGTATTTTTACTCTACTAATGTAATGAATTCAGATTCAGAGAGTAACAGATAGATTCAAATCGGACTGACCTGTAGTAGTTAGTTTTGATAAGAAAGAAGTACAGACCAGATGTCAGATAAAACTTCAAAAAACATTGCTGGGATTTTTACCGCGTACTTCAAGCAAAGACTAGCCCTCCATGACACCGCAGAGCTGCTGCAGTTTTGAAGGCCACATGTCAGGTGTGTTTGCGTGGCCCAGAACCTCAGGAGATTTGCGTCACGCTATTTGTGGTGTTGCACGAAATGTGGCGAGCGTGAAGTGCTGAAGTTCACACTAGAGTTCTGGGGGTATATATCTTGCAGCATTCTGTTTTAAATCTAAATTCTAAAATTTGGTTTGGCTCTACGAAAGTCAAAATTTTTCAGTGAAACTAACTTTGGAAAAAGTGTTTTCAGTTCAAAATTGTCAGTCCTGTACTGGAGGTGTCTCACTGTTCTAAATTCTACGATTGGCGAATGCGTTCGGTGCGTTCGCCATGGAATCTGTGGAAGCTTATGTAATATTTGTTTGAGGTGAACATTTTGCCTTGCAGTGACCAAGAAGGCACGTCTTTCGTTGTAAATTTTGCATCAATGATGTAATTCCATGGTCCTTTATTAATGTTTACACGACATTGTTTTTACCTTAATTGCAGTTTTTTTATTGTTCCGAAGAATTTTGTTGCATTCCAATTTGATGCAACGAAGGAATGGTATAAAAATCTAATCAAAATAAAAAGTGATAATAATACTCGGCCCTTAATTAATTGAGAATGAGAATATTCTGGTCGCGGTTAAGCATGTAATTTTGAAAATAATAAACTTCCACCACAGATTAAAATATACGATGGTTTGTGCCAACGAAAGAAACTATTGTTTAAAATATGTCTTCGGTGGTAGAACATAGTTAAATATGAATTTTGTAGTCCGTAGACTTATTGAACATTTAAAATGGCGAGCTTTTTATTATTCTCAATATCGAAATTGCCCTCAAAATTTCTGTGTAATAAAAGTAACCCCTCTCTGAAGTTTGATTCTTTATCGTGAGATTCAACCTTTCTTCCATATAATAATCATATGACTCGTGTTTTTTTAAAGCTGCTAACTTCCGGGGCGCTTAATTACTTAATTAGTCGAATCGAGCTGTCAATAAGCCTTTATATATGTGCCGGCTTCTAGAAACTATTGCTGTTTTTATTGATTGTTGAAATTACAATACTAATAGGACGATATTCAAGCATTGTTAACATTAGTGGCGTTTCCTTCACAGCCATTTTACCTTCTACAGCTGTTCATATTTATGCTAGATACAAGCCAGTGAGAGGTCTTTACACAATCTTGAAACGATAAGGAGTGAAGAACTGTGATCCCAAACCCAAGATATACTAACACCACACGTTATCTAACTGCAGAGCAAATACTGAAACATTTACGTGTGTTATTCTCTCCCATGAGCTGAGTCTAAGACAGCTCTACGTGAGCTCCTTTGATGGAAGATTTCATTATTGTGAAGCTCGTCATCAGTGACGAGTGAGATAAAACGGGATGGTAAGGAATATTCCACAAGAGCAGCTACTCTTTTCTCAAGTATGCCGCACAAATTATCGCCATACTCATTTTCACAGGTGTGGTGAAGTCTTACTCCACTGTTTAGCAACATGCAACAAGTGATCACT
This sequence comes from Platorchestia sp. MABIK, assembly GCA_014220935.1. Lineage (NCBI taxonomy): Eukaryota > Metazoa > Arthropoda > Malacostraca > Amphipoda > Talitridae > Platorchestia > Platorchestia sp. MABIK. The sequence continues at coordinate 28,162 of JACJUY010000965.1, read as the reverse complement.
CGGAATCTATTTTTTGGTGTTATTGGTTCCTTCGGTACATCTAACTTACGAAGGCTTCCCTCCATGTGCTAACCTGAGTCGCGACGAAGAAACGCATTCAAATTTTTATGAGCCATAAACTACAGCTTTCCTTGTGTCGCTGCCATATTAAGAAGAGAATGTCCTAGATAAAGAGCGGTAGTTTGACATCTTCTTTGCTAAGTTGGATAAGTTCCAATCATTGATCTAGGATTTGTCGTTTCGATGGGGGTAAGCTTTGTTGTCTATGTAAGAGGAAATTATGCGCAAATCAAAATCCCGTTGCTTCAGGCGTATTTTCGTCTGCTACACTTTAGAGAAAGAGAGAGATGAGAGGGATTTTGAAGTTACTTTCTTATAAACATAATTCCGCTGGATATTCTCTTGATTTCCTAGAGGATGCTTGAGCTTGTTGAAAATAGGATGCACGCTCAGGTACAAAGGAAGAATGATCAGCTACGAAACTTTTTAAAATTTGCATTATGCTAATTCTGTTTGGTGATTATTCTGCTGTCATGGGAAGCCAATCATGTTTTTTGTCGCTTTTTATACGCAGAACCGAGGCAAGTTATTTTCATAATTTGTGTGCAGTTGTACATTGATCAAAACATTCACTGAACAGCTGCTGGTACAACAGAATTTTGTGGCAAAAAATTACCTCATTGCTTATAAGCAAAACTTTTCTCAACAGGTACTTGAACACAAGGTCTCTCATGCGTTCAGCGATAAAGCTACAACTCTGTCTTAGACCATTATAGTACAAATAAATTCACCTAGACATTCTAGCTTTTCGTGTTGTTAAATGTACACCACAATCCATCGTTGTTGGAGCGGCTAACATACGAAGCGTTTTATCCTCCTGTAGAATTGAAATCCATCTCGACTCACTTCCTTTATTTTCCCTTAGGTTCGAGTAAAAACCATGCTTTCATTTCGCGGTTCAAAATCTTGGATTGAGTTTCCTGTACATAGATTTAAGAACTGAACTAGGCGTGTTTATTTTCGCTTAACGTTTAATCAAATACTTTCTCGAGCACCTGGTACATTTTTCTTCTTTGTGACGCGAAGGGTCTGATTGATGGTCCTGCTTCAACGATTGATCGATTCCAAAAGCCATTTCATTTTTAGAGCCAAGTGTGAACGAGAGGCTACCAGGCTTCGATTGAGCTTCCTAGTCGTCTTCCAGAGGAGAAATGGCACGCGAACATCTCTTTGGTGTTCTTCTGTTGCCTGCTAAGAGACCATTTGCGTCGTCTTGAATAGAACAGCGAGCTCAACGAAATCCACGGAATCTAATACAAGAACAGCTGTTGCCTGCATCTGCTACCACCAAACGCAACCCACTTGCTTCTGTGCGAACATAAAGCTCGGGTATTATTGACGACCGCGATACCGAGAGGCTTTGTTGCGTTGCTTGCTTCTACTAAATTTCTGAAATGGACGCCCGAGTTAATAAAGTGCTATAGTCACGCTCAAGAGCTATTCAGAGCTGCAGTTCCGTGTATACCTTACGTTAGAAATTCATGAAGATCTATGAGGCAATAAGCTGGAAAGTGTGTTATGCATTGTTTCAAATTACTTGGAGGAATCGCTCCCGTATAAAACGTGTATCACATAGAGATTTATGCTTTTCTAATTCATTGATCGCTTTTCCAGTAACCAGAAAGCCAGTGTTTTCGGTAAATTTTCTCCACAATGAAGCAATACTACATGCAGGTACACTTTCCCCCAGTTCAGTCGAGGCGCGTCCCAGGCTGGGGCGCTAGGGCAGCTCTAGAAGCAGGGCGGGCACGCACCTTTAAGCAGACCGAGTTAAACTTGCGGTTTGCTGACACATTTTATTGCTAACTTTTGCCCCACTTTTGTCACCGACGCAGTCCTCAGTCTTTACATAAAGTTTTTCCTCATCAGCTGGTTTTACGCGCTTGAAAATTTTATCGCGCCTCTTTACGGTGACTTTGAAACTTTAAACGGAAATTTTTGACTCATGTTTATTTCTGTCTCCGTGATGTTGTGATAAGTACTGAATCAATTAGGAACGTGATTCTGTACAGATGTCTTATCGACTGCATTTTAGAAACATACCCCAAGTTAATTATCAAAAAATGTTCTTAAACTGTTTTTATACTACGGGATTGAGACAGATATAATTTTCTACTGTAGGACATTGTGCTAGAAGAAATAACTTATTTTTGCAGGTTATCTTGCAGCTTGAGGCATTTAATTGCAGTTCATGGATAAATGCGCTAAAGGTGTGTATTATGAAAAACATTAAATCTACATGAAAGTCATCGGATTTCATGGGTAGGGGTTTTTAATTTTTATTATATGTTAATGTAGTAAAATCTTACAGACTGCCTCCGATATCAAGGAAATAAATTCCCTGTTGAAAGTGACAGGGACATCTACCGAATTTCATCTATCCTGCAATTAATTTGAAAAGCAAACTGTAGAGTAGGAAACTTATTCGTCATTAATAATTCTCTGTTTTGCAGAATGCAGAAAAATGACCAAATTTTTCAAGGGAATTAGTTCTAATTTGTTTCAATTTAAGTCAAGTGGCGAAATTTGATGTACCATATTGCGTCAAGCTATATTAGAAAAATTAACTCTATGTTTGGCTTGGACGGCTTGACTCGTCTTCACCGAGTTTATCTTTTTGCAGAAAGCGATGAGTTCATATTCGTCCAAAACACAATGCATAGAAACAACTTTAGGCAAGTTTCTACGTTAAATTCACAGACCTTCTCAGTTGTCCACGAGTTCTAAAAATTCCATTAAAAACTGTATTAAAAAGTATATCTTATAAGAAAATTACCTCAAAAAAACCTGTCTGAGAAGGGGTTAAACGGGCAGAAGTTTAATTAATATTTCGATTTGTCCCATGGAGAGGAATTGAAGACAAGAACCTGGGAGGGGACATGGATTGCGGGTGCGTGGTTTGTGTTATTGGAGTTATTTCCTGGAGCTTATTATTCGGAAATTAGGCACTGATTTTTTGTGTGCATATAAGCGCGTCTAAATTCGAATTTTTAAGTCATATACGATTGAGATACAGTTTCATAATTGTAAATAACTTCTGTTGATTTTCCATTCAGTTAGTTAGGTTGGTTGAACGGCTTGCTATCTTTGAGATTAATTTAAACAACCACCTATTTTATTTATCTGTCGGCACTTTGTACTTTAATTTCGAAAGGTTCGTACCTAGTTTATCAATTATCCAAAAAGACGTATAAATAAACCATTCATCTAACCGATCCTAACGACAATACAGACAATCAACTATTTACAAAAAGTATCAAATGAAAGTAAAAAATTACTGACAAATAACGATCCATGTCGTTTTATGGAATGATTGAGGGGAAATTGGTTCATTTCTAGTTTGATAAAATATAACAGATTTTGCGTTTGCATCGTCAACACGGCTGGCGAGTCTAATGCTTGTCAAAGTAATAACTACTGTAAAATTTTTGTATTGAATCGTTCAGCACCTGGACTCACAATTCTCAATTTCACAGAATGGTGTTACAAAAGAGCGCTTGAAATGAATCGTCCACAGCTTGTTTCCCTTGCTGAACTAATGACACCCATTGCCCGTGACTGAGAACTTCCAAATAACTCGCCGTATCCGAACTTGTGCCGTAAGAATTTGTAGGAACTCAAGGCTCCTAAAAGCAAAGCCCGTGAGCGTCGTAGGGTGATTGCTGAGAGGTCATAGACGTCGTCGGCGATGGGATAGCGAACCGAGCGAATTTTATGGCGTCTAATACGGGACCGTCGCTGCGTCCATCACCAGACATGGGACTTGTGACCTCGCGATCTCGGTGCAAAAACGAACATTTTGCTCAGAATTGAATACTTTGAAATAAGTTCATCATGACGTTTGTTTCTGGAATGACATTGAAAAATGAGATTCGCTAACGATAACAGGAATTAAATCGCTGCTCTTATTACATTCAGCGTAGGGATAGGTAGTTCAGATGTCATACTTCGACATGAACAGTTTGAACTTGCTGAAGTGTTGCACCATGTGCAAAAATCGAAGTGCAGAAACTGGGGATGAATGAAAATGTTCAAGTTTATGAGATAAAAACACAATTTCTATGTTAAGGAATAAGCATGAAGGATTATATGATACTTAAAATTTTTTGTTTCTTTTCACACTTGAAGACTTTATGGTTTAATTTTATACTTTGAAATTTAGTCATAATGAGTGTGAAAATTTACATCGTTTTCAAAGAATCAACACGAAGCTGAGAAATGTCTTATGTAAATTTTAAGTTTAAATTGGAATATTGTAAAACTCTCTGACTTGTTAAGACCTATCTTTGTACATCTCAAACAGTGTCCAATCATTTTCATTCTCTCAGTTAATTTAAAATTATTTAGCCCACTTTGAGAAACGCATGTTGACCATACGCTTACCCAGCACGGTTGTTGCGCCACATTTATCTCGTGTATGAGACATGAGAGAATTGCTGTAGGCCCAAAATTACCGGCTTATCATTCTCTAGGTCGGCCGGACGAACGTTGCTTTCGAAGAGGTTATCTTCGAATTTCTTGCCCCCAGCGTCTGTGAAAGCAGTCAAAGCAACGGTCTGACACAACCTATAAAGGCAAACGCAGAAGTTAGCATCAGAAGTGAACGTGAATAAAACCGTCAGAAACATCATTCAAAAGATTTAAAACTGTCCCCAATGAAGGCGCAAAACGTACGCAACTCTTGAATTTCCAACAGTAGAAAAAGCCTGTCTAAGGCGAAGGTTATCCTTAAAAATTCAATTAGAGTACGCTTACAAATGTCATCGCCTTAGGATAGAAAACTTTTCACAATTAAAGTGAAGTTCTGTTGCCAGGAAGACCGGGAGTTGGGAAAGTCTCTTACATTCATCCCAGACTTTCAAATAATCTTTTTACGATGTCAAAACAGTCTGAGGCCATGACGTGACTTGCTGCATCCAAAACAAGAAAAGGGATACAAAAGTGGATGCAGTAGTACACCGAAAATATTTCAACTCATGTGCGAAAGGACACCAAAATGCATTAAAAAAAGCAATTCCCTATCAAACAGGATAGTGTTCCCTCTCTTCTATCAGGAAGAACACAAATGTGGTGTTACGACTAACTTCTAAGGTCTTGAAATAATGAAATTTCGCCCTCCTCGAGATCTCATCGTCAAATCTCACCTTATCGACCGTTGTGTTAGTGAATTTTATTAGGATACATTTCAGCCCCTTAATTCGGGCTGAATTAGGATGTAATTATTCATGATGTAAGTGAAGGTCCTGGTTAATTGTATTAACTGTTATTTTTTATTTTATTGAATTAAAAAAACGAATTTCACAAATTCTTAGTCTAAGACCATGTTAGTATTTTTAACTTTTCAGCTTCTGGGGGTGCGCTGCATGTATCATTTAAACATAAATTTTTACTTGAATTGACGAGCAGATCTTTAAGAAATACAACTTTCTATGTAATTAGTCAGGAACACTTTTATTATATGATTGTAGTTAAGACTTCCATGTCAGTCATGCTGACAAAAACACTTGCGAACACTGGGAAAACGTTCAGAATGTATTGTAGAACCTAATATGGGCTCACCAAATTATTAAAAATCTTCATCTTCCATTCGTCGTTATTATTGGAAAATACAACATGGAACCCGTTGCGGCTCAATTATAGTTCCAATATTGAGACCGTCGAGGCAGCCACAGCGCTGTGAAGTTTTCAGAAACTGTGATGCCGGTCGATGTCAATCATTCTTCACGAGCTGACAAGTGTGGGACGCTTGACATGATGAGCATTGCTGACTAGCGTACTGTGATGCTCCAGGGGTTGGTTCGATCTACAGAGCCGTACGAAATGACTTAATTCGTAAGTAGGGGTGATTTGCAATACATTAGTGACCTGATACGGCGAGGTGTCTGCCTGCAAAGAACTGTCTTCATACATTGGCTTTTGTCGTAAATCAAAAATTTCAGTCAACAGAGTAGTCTGATTTTTCAAAAAAAGTGTTGAAAACGCTTTTAATCTACTTGCCGTTTTTCTAATTTTAGCGTGCCAGCGAAATTTAGTGTTTTTCATTCACCGATAAGTTTTTCCGTTCATGAGAACTCCGATCTTCTCAAGGCCCAGACTTAAATTTCTGCTTCTTGGGCTATCATTCTGATCGAAATGAAAAATTCGGAATGCGCTGTGTCAAAATGTGCAAATTTAGAATGAGTTATAGTTTTCTGCACAGAGAAAGCGAACAAGTGTTGCATTTAGAGTACGTCTTCAGCTCCATGACACTTCAATCCTAATCACCGACATGGGAAAAGAAAATTGCTCGGTTTGAAATAACTCTCTGCTCACAAAAGTCTTGGCATTTAGCTAGCGGCATAAATACGGCAAGTCTGCCTAATACAATCTGCATAAATGGAAGCTATGCAAATTCTGCACGACCAAAGACCCTAGCAAATGTCAGACTGGCTTGCTTCAATTTTTCTTTGCGAGTAGGCGTTGCATTTTGGGGACTCGTATTGCTACGCATGCATCACTTGAGTTTTGAGACGACTAGCAAAAAAAGGCTATTTCTTTGATGTTAATGTTGAAGTTTACATATTTCGCATCGAAACTTAACCATCTGATATTCAAAGTGCAAAGCGTTTCATTTGATTCAAATTGAAGATCCAGTTTTTCGTGACTGTTACCATAGCATTTTCTTTACTCAGGGAAAATCAGTCTTTGTTGGCAAAGGCTCTCTTTCCTTATAAAAAGAATTGCTAATTTCGAGAGTTTATGTCGTTTTTTACTAGTTAAAATTGCTACTTCCTTTGATCCATGGTATTTAATGTTTTTTAACTGTGTTGCGCATAGACTGTCCAAGGCTGACTGCTCCATTCCACGCATGAAATTTTCAAAAGACATGCTATGCAAAGAATTAACGGGGTTATAGTGTTTGAAATACATGTTTAATACACATAATTTTTTTCTCGTGAAGACTCTGTAATTTTTTTGCTCCAATAAAGGTGATAGTAGAGAGCTCGAAAGAGCTCCTTTTAATCAAAGCACTGTTAATAGAAAACCTCGTTTTTCAAATCCGTGTGAGCGGCGGCAACATTCCCAGGTGTATTATTAAGACTTTCGCAGTTTCATTTCCTACTAGTAACGCTGAGCAATTCACTACGTTCTGGTTGGCGATTTCTTTTATTTTCATTTTTGTATAGGTCGTGTTGCTTGTGATATCCAGTCTCGTGCTGGTAGAAATGGTGGAAGGCGTTGTGGTACTGGTCGTTGTGGTACTGATCGTGGGGTACAGTCTGTAGCTGTTGTCTTCGTCGTAGTGGTACTCGTCCTATTGTCGTCCTGGTCTTGATAGTATCTTTCGCTGTCGTAGCAGCCATCTTCAGACTAGTCGATCAAGCTGCCGCGCTAGACATTTGATTTCAGAGTTGCAGACGTGGTGGCATAGACCCTCGTCTCAGTAAGGGCGAGACATAGTTCCGCCAGCCTGCAGCCACTTCATGCGAAATTGGAACTGGGTGGTCACATCTCATCTCTGCTCTCTATTCTTCTCGAGCAAATTTTAGGAGACAGTTGATATTCTCCACATGACGGCTGAGAGGTATGGTATTTCTTGCGAGTTTACGGCGTCGTCGGGAATATACAAAAACAAATCGTAGTTTAAAAAGATCAATTCTCAGACATGAGCTAAGTATTCGCAATACGTGGGAACGAATGTCTTGATCAGGGCCGTCACAGCAAGACTTTTAGGTCCATATGCAAGAAAACGGCAATATCTATCACAGCTGTAAAGAATATTTTCCAGGGACAATATCGGTGCTGCTGTCGAACAATGGCTGTAAAGGGAGACTACGTTCTTTGCGGCAGCAATTTTATATTCTCGTCCATGTTCAGAAGAGCCGCGAGGGAATGTGCAGTTTTGCAAGCATCGCGTTTACGACACCACAAAGAAATGCGCTTGGTGATTGTATTCGAATGTGAGGCTCACTAAACTAACGCTTGCTGAATATTTCTGAACGAACAATGGATTTTTATGGATACGAGCTATCAGAAATGTTTTTGTTCTCGCCTGTGAGAAAAAAATTGATTCCTATCGTGCAAGTGGTTTCACGATAAATCGCTTTCGGCAGGACGTGAAAGAAAAATGTGTTGTGTTGCCTTCTCGTTCTAAGGCGAAAACGTACAATAGTGTCAGTGCTTGCGTTAAAAACGACGAAACATTTGTTACGGTAAGAAAAGAATACTCCAAAGATGTGCCTAATTCTGACGACGTGTCATCGTTAGTACAGTTGGGTTTAGAAGTGATTTGCTAGATGTCAAGCGAAACTTGCATAGGAAATTTTTATTTCTAATTTTTGTTTGTTTCATTTACTTCGAGAATCTTTTTTGTAACTATACTTAGGGTTACGTCAGGGAAACTAGGGGCTTTGCGCTCTGCAGGAAATACGTAAATTCAATTCAGTGTTCATGAACCCTGACAAGTTTTCCCTGACTTGGCTTTCTCATTTTGGTTGCAACACTGACTTACCAAGGAAATGCTCTATGAGTACCGTAATGCTGAACCTGGTTTGGTTTTGTTGCCATGGCATGACTGGAACATGAATGCCATGACTGCCATGACTGGAGCATGAAGCTCCAGTCATGGCAGCTTGCATGACTTCAGTATCCCGCACTCACAAAAATGACGTTGGTTTTCACTGGTGTCATTTGGTTGGAGGCCTGCAAGAGTGAAGGAACGACATGAGGCTTTGCATGACAGTACATGTAATAGCCTACATTAAATGGGGAGAGAAAGAAAGCCTTCATTGAATTATCATACAAAAAGTTAATTGTAAAATTGGACACTTCAGTTCGATGAGCCATCTTCACTCTCAATTAAAAAATCAATTTTATCCAGGGATATTTTAAAATTGGTTTTCATTGAAAGCCGTATTTTTTGCATTATTTTTCTCTGACTAACTTTATTACAAAGAAGAACAGTGGAAGGATTCAGTAGTAACTGACTGTGTAAAATTAAAAAAAAAACTTTTCAGAGATCCAAAAATCCATTTGAAATTACTCTTAATTTGATCCAAAGGAGTTACACACGAGGGAACACAAGCAGCTTTTCAGGTTGTATTTTGATGCTTGTATAAATATTAATGATGTTCACATCATCCGTAATGTCATTGTCATATTTGAAATCTTCGTCCCTTCGTACCTGCATTGATTCTATCGCACTAGAGTATTGATATATTGAATACTAGATTGACTTCAAATCTACAAGCATGAACTTTGCTTTTATGTTGTGCGAGTAATTCATTACACTTGGCATGATATATCTTGCAACAATCAGTCATTTTATCAATTCCTTTCCGTGAGAAAATTCTTTGTGCAATAGTGCATTCTTTTGCAGAAAAATAAATGTGCAATTTGACGGTATGCTTACCTTTATGTTGAAGATGATGGTTTCGTTTCCCCAATTATGTACGTGAAATTTTTACCTCTTTTGCAGCACCAAATATTGACTCACCTAAAGTTTATGTCACTAGGCGCTTGATTTCTATCATTTTCTTTGCAGGTAATGAGCTCTTACGTAACAATTACTGCTTAGCATAAGCCCCAATTGTTATGAGTGTAAAGCTCCAGCATGAGAAGGGCAACAAGGCTTTTGAAGCTCTTCACGACCCTGGCACTGTTTCGAATGCCAACAGCCATTTTGGATTCTACTACAGCTGAAGGTATCCTCGCGAGATACCCTGGGCAGGACGATTATGTCAGTGAGTATTACTGATGTCACTTCAACTTCTATTGGCTCTGCCAAGTTGTAGTTTAATATCACAGAAAAACAATCCAAGTTCAACACAAGTTGATTTTTCAGTGCGTCTACTTACTGAGTTGACTAGTATAAGAGGAATTTGTTTAAGCCTTTTTAATCCTTCACTGATAAAGTGCTTCTTCTAAACTCATGCAGCTCAGCATAATTATGAACGAACGGATGCGCTGTAGATAAACACATTTACTTGTGTTCAAATCATTGTTTTCAAAGGCTGGTTCGCTCGATGATGTCGGAGAATTAATCCTCATTTGTGAAATCTTTTTAAAAAGTGCAAGGTGGGTCACAGGGTTTTCTGGAGCTCACTAAATGCAACGGACCGTTCCATTGTTGTCGGCTGCTTTTGTGGAGCTCAACTTCGTGATCCGAAACACAAGCTCCATTCTCGCTCATCTCATTTTGAGGATTGGTTATTCATCGAACCCAACCTGCCTGCACCGCTCACTTTTGTAATGCCCTAATAAAATGAGGCTCAGATTACTCTTCAAAAATGTCTCTTGCAATGAATTTATCAAGCTTTGGAGAAGATGAAGGATGGCAAAAAATTTGCTGAAAGCATTAAGTATAAGCTCGAAGTCTCACAAGAGCGTTCAATATTGAAGAAGGAAGCCATTATAGTTAATTTTTACAATGTCATCCGCGGAAACAGTACGTTAAAAGATACATACACAAAGACTCTGAGTATCACGCGTGCTAAAGCCATACACGAATTATGATATTATTGCATATGTCAAAATGAATAGCGCCTGGATATTTTTTGAGACGGTAAAGATTTGAAGAATCATTTGAATGTAAATATTACGCAGAGATTCAATGCATCTCTAAAATAGTCACGTATTTGTCATAATATTCACACCATCTCATTTCGAACATGCCTGTTTAAAGGCAATTCATTTTGTTGCTTCTGAAACAATGCTATCTTCCAACACTAATCATTCGCTAATTCGTAAGAATGGCCAGAGAATGTTGGAAAAAGGATGGCTGGTCTCGGTTATGCATATGTAAACCTTTAACTACTCCGAGTACTGAACATTGCAAACTACCCTGTATTCTCTGATGCCCTTCCCTTGCAAGTAGCTGCTGAATGATTAAAAGCGTCAGCTGAGGCCCCGTAATCGCTCCTTTGATCACGATTTGTATTTTATTTTAGCCTGAAGACCCTGAACTATGAAAATTCATTAAAAACTCCATAACTATGGACAAGCACGAAACGATCACAAATGATTTTCAAAAGCTATCATCGTTTAAGTTTTCGAGGTAGTTACTACATCTGTAAGTCACTCTCAAAATACCACACCCTTCATTGAGGAAGATGTGTCTGTGAGAATTCCTCCATTGAACGTGAAATTTTCCCTCGAGTTCCTATGCTACTTAAGTAAAAATTTGCGATCATTTTCTCAGGCCCGTGGTCGTCCGTGTCGGCGGTGGCGGGCGGGTCTGCAGAGCTGCCTTGCGACCTCAGGTCCCCGCAGCCCAACGACCGCGCGCTGCTGGTGCTCTGGTACCGCAGCGGCGTCGTCAAGCCCGTCTACAGGTGTGGCCGTGCGACCAATTGTACATTTCTTGCATAGTAGTACTAAGGAAAGATGATATAAATAGTAAAAATAGCAACAGTAAAATGGTAAAAATAGCAACAGTAAAGTAGTAAAAATAGTGAGAGTAATAGTAAAATAAATAGACCAATGATTTTGCATTCGTCTGCATGCACGCGCAAAAGATATTTGTGATGTGCACCTACGTGCACAAGAGATTTGTGATATACTCGCGCGTGGGCAGGAATTTTGTGATATACTCGTGCGTGGTTAAAAGATTTTGGATGTGGATGCGTCGAGAGATATGTTGTGCGAGGAAACGTAGAAAGGAGATATGCTAATTTTTTCAGACGCACCTACTAACGATTGAAAGAAACATCTTCGTGCTCCGAAAACGTACATTAAATCTTGAGTAACATTTCTGGGCTTTAGTAATATTTCTGTATTTTCTGGTGTGAATGAAGTTCTGATAAAAAAATTACAACATCACTTATTTACTGTTGAAATAAATAAAGTAATTAAAATTTTGCATAGGTAGAGATGGATAGAGATGGAACACAGAATTTCAAAGAGACCCAATAAAAACCTAAGAGCAAAAACATCAACGAGCCAATCTTGGCATTATTTCCAGACAGCTCAATAAAAACAGCTTATTATTGTACATGAATTTTGTTTTGATAGTAAGCTGAAGCTCAGCACGAAATGCGGAAAACTGGAGCTCAATGTAAGCCAGCGAAGCAGTTTCGGTAGAACTGAAAAGTTTTCTGCGCTCACTTTTTTCAACGATGCACTTCTCTCTTCTGCCAGCTACGACGTGCGGAGCGGCGTGGCATCCCACTGGAAGAACACCATTGCCGTGGGCTCCCGCGCCACCTTCCATGCTGAGCGCTCTGCCCTCAGCCTCCAGAAGGTCTCGCCCAAGGATGCGGCCACTTACACCTGCAGGATTGACTTTCGCTCCAACCCAACACTCACCTACACCGTCAACCTCACTGTCATAGGTGAGGGATCTGTTAGTGTCTGTACACTGTCAACCTCACTGTCATAGGTGAGGGATCTGTTAGTGTCTGTACACCATCAACCTCACTGTCATAGGTGAGGGATCTGTTAGTGTCTGTACACTGTCAACCTCACTGTCGTAGGTGAGGGATCTGTTAGTGTCTGTACACCATCAACCTCACTGTCATGGGTGACGGATCTGTTAGTGTCTGTACACTATCAACCTCACTGTCATAGGTGAGGGATCTGTTAGTGTCTGTACACCGTCAACCTCACTATCGTAGGTGAGGGATCTGTTAGTGTCTGTACACCGTCGTCCTCACTATCGTAGGTGAGGGATCTGTTAGTGTCTGTACACCGTCAACCTCACTATCGTAGGTGAGGGATCTGTTAGTGTCTGTACACTGTCAACCTCACTGTCATAGGTGAGGGATCTGTTAGTGTCTGTACACTGTCAACCTCACTGTCGTAGGTGAGGGATCTGTTAGTGTCTGTACACCATCAACCTCACTATCGTAGGTGAGGGATCTGTTAGTGTCTGTACACCGTCGTCCTCACTATCGTAGGTGAGGGATCTGTTAGTGTCTGTACACCGTCAACCTCACTATCGTAGGTTGAGTCAACCTCACCGTCAACCTCACTGTTAGTGTCTGTTCACCGTCATCTTCACTGTCACAGGTGAGGAATCAGTTAGAGTTTGTACACTGTCATTCTCACTGTCATAAGTGAGTGATCAGTGTGAGTGTCTGTACACCGTCGTCTTCACTGTCATAGATGAGTGATCTGTTAGTGTCTGTACATTGTCATCATACAACCATTCTCACTGTCATAAGTGAGTGATCAGTGTGAGTGTCTGTACATTGTCACCATGCAGCCATTCTCACTGTCATAGATAAGATTGATAATTAAAGTGCTTGCACACTGTTATCCTCACTGTTATAAGTTGAAGTGATGGATAAAGTGGCTGGACGCTGTCTTTCTCACTGTCATACGTGACAGTGATCAGCTAGAGTGTATACCGTTAACATTAGTGCCATGGGTGAGAATAATCAGCTGGAGTGCATGTGAGCAGCCAATATCGTGACTATAGGGGAAAATACTTAGAGTCCCGGTACACTACAAAGCTTGTTTCACAAGTGAGAGAGATTAGCTAGAGGGCCAGTTCTGCTCAAAGCCTGTTTTTGTATCAGCTTAAACCTCAGGGTCATCGATGAATGAGCGTTGTTCCGCTTTAACACCATACTTCACAGTTTTAGTTGACGGTAAGTATATGATGGTCTGCATCTCTCACTGATTCCTGATTGAGTCGTAGTGGAGTAAAATATTCGTACTTTCCGCTCCTCATTAAGCTAAGTAATACATTTTACTGCGGACTGCAGTGCTTCGTTTAAATTTATTTGTTTTTGTCCACAACTCATCAGACGTTAAGACACAGTTAGTAATTAGTGCCATTCGATGCTTATCAAAACAGCTGTTGTGCGTCTTCACAAAATGCAAAAGATCATCAGCCCCTAATTTCTCTCGCTTACCCCAAACGCTTTCCGCATGAAGTTCGTGTATTGTTCTCTGCACCCGAGGATTGTCTGCTGTTTAGTTATCCGCTCTGCCGGCCGAATAATTTCTCGACCTCGGAGCGAAAGTGTTATGGGACTTTAGCAATCAGCAAAACGATCGCTCTGTTTAAAAGGGAAATAGTTTTTCATCAACCGCTGCAAGACAGAGCTCGTCCACTCGTGATGGATATTCTAAGGTCGGTATGAAGTACCGCAATACGCTGAATTTGCGCTTTATTCGCTAGAGTTAGAGTTATTGATTTCTTGGAAAAAGACAAATTCTCTGTACAATATTTTTCACAAAAGCTACTAAGGAAAGCTATTTTACGACATTTCCGTTTTTTTTTGCCATGAGAGTTGGTAGGTTCTCTGTATCTATTTTAAATAGTGTATTAGGAGATGGAGTAAGCGTGGTTTATTCAATAGAGTTCAAAAACGTGCCTCTTTATACAGAATTCCAGCTCCTTTGAAAATATTTTTGGTGTACAGGCTGTCCAAAAAACCTTCTTACTTCTGTAGGTTTGGTCTTCATTAACATGGTTTACTTGCTTCTATCAATGTCCATATTCATTCACTTCTGATTTATCACACACTGTACCAGATATTTCGGTTGTGGCCTCTTAGCTGTCTCACATGCTGAACGCTAGCGTTTCGACTTCATTTTTCAGTCCAGTGCTTCAATTTTCTTCAAAAGTTGGAGCTTGTTTTTTAGTACTCGAATCATAATCTAATTCCATTCTCTACTCCCTTCTTCTCCCCTTTGCTAGTAATGAACTTGATTTATTCACGCCGAAAGCTACAATGCACGCCCTGACTTTTCTCTCTCAGTGCCCCCACGTCGCCTGACAATCACTGCCGCAGACGGGAGCGAAGTGAACTCGATCGTAGGCCCCCTGGAGGAGGGGTCCGCCCTGCGGATCAAGTGTACGGCAGAGGGGGGCACGCCGTCCCCCAGCGTGTCGTGGTGGCATGGGGACACGCAGCTCGACGGGTCCCCCAACCACAGCCAGCAGCTGGTCACCACCACGGTGGTCATCGAGCCGCGCACGGTGGCCAACACGCTGTTGCTCGAGCCTCTCTCCAGGAACGACTTGCACCGCTCCCTCATGTGCAAGGCCTCCAACACCGCCCTCGCCGCGCCCCTCACAGCCTCCGTCAGCGTCGATATGACGCGTGAGTTAGAAGTAAATTAACGCGTTTCCTTCACTGCTTCTGTCAGCGTCGATATGACGCGTGAGTTAGAAGTAAATTAACGCGTTTCCTTTGAAGGAACCTGCCATTGACTGAGGGGATTTTCATATTGCTGATGACCGACCTGTAGTCACTGACTCAATTTTTGTTAACATTTAATGAAAGCTGAATAAAGGTATGGTCCAGTTAATATTTGCTATTTTAAAAATTGCATACGACAATTGACTTTAAATTCGAATTGGATGTTGAACTTCAGTTTAACCCATCGCAGTTAACGTGTTAATTTGCACAGAACTAATAATCATTGGGTTGAACCTTCCTATTTTCAGAATGTGTTAAGAAAATACCCAAAAAAACTGCTAAGAATGAATTCTCGTGTAATTAAGTGTTACCATTAGTTGCTTGGATTGGTATACACATCGTAATAGGAATAAGTCGAGCTTGAATTAGAAAAGATCCATTACTGAGCTAAGAGATAACATATAAGGTGCACCGTTTCAGTACAACGCTAAGTTTTCTAGCAATTTGAGAACAAGACTGGTAATAATTTATCATCAGTGTCTCCGCTGTACGTGTCCATCTTGACGAGCTCGAGGGCGCTGAGTGCAGACCAGAACGTCGAGGTGACCTGCCAGACCGCGGGGGCGCGGCCGCCAGCAAGGCTCAACTGGTCCCTCAATGGCAAGCCCCTGTCCACCTACACCAGCACGGTGAGGACGCACCATCTTTTGTGATCCACACTGAGACTTCTCACGTAGCTGTTGTGTAGTGTTTGTGTCCACACTGAGACTTCCCACGTAGCTACTGTGTAGTGTTTGTGTTCGTGTCCACACTGAGACTTCCCACGTAGCTACTGTGTAGTGTTTGTGTTTGTGTCCACACTGAGACTTCCCACGTAGCTGCTGTGTAGTGTTTGTGTTTGTGTCCACACTGAGACTTCCCACGTAGCTGCTGTATAGCGTTAGTGTGCACCTCAGGCTACAATTGCACATAAATGAGGAGCGGTTATCTCAGTTTTCTTGTTTTCAGTGTAAAATTGATGTGTAGAGTTTTCTAGTTATTTCCATGAAAGATTTGGATACTAAAATCTGTTTCCCTGATAATTACAAAAGGAAGGAAGTGCGTTCAGTTTCAACGATAGTTCATTTTTCTTTAGTGCTACTTTTAGGGAAAACTGTCATTGAAAATAGAAAACCTGAGACCCTCACGTGAAGAGCTGCTAAAGAGCGGCAGGAAAGAGAGCAAAAACTTAGAATTCACTTTTGAGCAGCGTCTCGACCGACCTTCATTACCTGTCTTAAGTTTCTTGCCGAACGAGCTTTGTAATTATGCTAAATGGGTAATCGAATTTTCTCCTGATGAGAGTTTTTGAGCTCTTCATAATTTTGAGTAAGAAATTAACCATTACCAACTAGCGATATTATTTTAAAATTGTTGATTTTATCAATGATCTTTCCGTGAACTCATTTGCTTCTTCAGGAAAATGAGATTGAGAATTAATTTTCTCTTAGAGCCATTGTGGATTACATAAGATGCACAAAGACACATTTTTTATGACCATTTTTTCTGCTCTCAGAAATTAGATTTGTTCTTGGCTTTGTTTTTCTCCCTGACGCATTTAGTAGGTGTGAGCCATTGAAACTGAGGTGTGAACCCTTTCTTTTCTCGAAAGGAGAACATGCATTCGTTTCATAGTCGGATTTTTGATAAGTAATGATATTGCTAACGATTACAAAGCAAAGCGCTGTGTTAACAAAGAAATATTTGCATATTATTTACTCGCGTTTCTCTTTGGTATTACGATTGCTAGATAAAATAGGAGGTACAGTACTAAATCAAAAGCGCAATATACGCACTTTTTAAACTTTGGTGCCTTCTCAGCGAAATGATTAATTAACTAAAGCTTGGACTTGCAATGGTAAGTCCACGAAGCAAAACACGCTCGTATAACTCACTATTCCCATTGCGAATACAAGGACATTAAGGAAGTTGCATTACATCTGAAGAGTAACATACGTTTGCTTTTCATACGACAGTCGTCAGACGGGACAAACGTGACGACAAGCGTGCTGCAGTGGACTCCTTCCGTCGGCGATGGAGGCAAAACTCTGGAGTGCTCGGCAGCGCTGACGCAGACTGTGGCCGCGGATGTCCCTCTGTCTGACTCCTGGACGCTCGTCGTTCATTGTGAGTTGTCATGGGATGGGTGCTGGTGTAAGATTTTGGGTGAAAGTCAGACTTTCTCGGCATTTTAAGCTTCCATTGTCTTTGGTCACTATACGTAGGATCAGTGTTTGGAGCACTGGCACAGGAGTATCCAGTGATGGCAGTTATGTATTGGTCCGGAATTACACAGACTAGCTTGGAAAATGAACCGTGGAAAATAAATAGATAGTAACGTATTAGTCCAGTAAAAATGAGAGTAAGAAAACTTTTGTTAGTTATGTTCTGGAGAATGTATCTAGATTCAGTCTACTCGAACTTTCTTCAGACCATAAGTGCGCCATGCAGCCATTTTGGCTTAAAGTAAAATAAGCCATGGCATTTGAATTTTTTTGCCGTTCAGTCTAATTTTGTTTTCAACGCAAAATTAAATTATTTGTATTTTTATGGCTAGGACTCAAAAAGTAAAAGAAAGTCTGTATTTTTGTATGCAGACATTCCTCGTGCAGTGCTGAGACCAGGACGGTCACTCGACTTGTCTGAAATCGAGGAAGGCGACGACGTCTACTTTGAATGTTCCGTCGAGTCCAGCCCCGCCGTCTACAAGATAGTCTGGCTTCATCAGGTCAGTGTAATGCATTCAGGTCTGCGTGATGTCTCTTGGTATGTGTTCACTGTTTCGATACGTACGTGTATGACTCCTTACAGTGTTTTAATTTTACGCTCTGCGAGTTCTGAAACAAAGATTAAGATAGTATCATTGAATGGTGTAATGACATTAGGGTTCAGATAATTTTATGGAGTGAATGTCATACACATTCGTTTGCCATAAATAGGGTGTAAACATTGAGCGAGTTGCTCATCCCATTTCATACTATATGCGGGTATACATTACTGGACCTGTTTTTCCCCGAGAGAGTAATGTTCTCTATTGTGAAAATCATTGCATTTGTATTTCACACGTTTTTACCATTGAAATATATTGATGATATTTTTACGCATGAAAGACGAGCGTACTGTTATTTTTACCAAGACACGCGCATTTTCGCTGAATTTTCCACAAATGGCTCTACCCACTCTAGAGAGCAACATTTGGGGCGGCAGATAGGGAAGCCTATACCAGCCTAGGTTTTTCTGATTCAAAAATGATGCAAAGTGTGACTCGGAAGCCTCACGCGACCTGCAGGCGTGCGGGCGGACTCGCGGCAGCGCAGCTTCAACACTCGGCCTGTCGCCGCCGGCACTGGCGCGCGGAGCCAACCGGATACAAGGGCATTTTTGAGCACGAATTTATACCTTTTTGATGCCCGAAAAGTAAATTTCGCTGTTAGCTAAAAATAGATAGATGTGCTAAGGCATGCAGCGTCAGAGAGACATACCTTCTAGCATTGAGCTACATATATATGTGTACGTAGCATAAACAGGGACGAAATTTGTAAATTAAAAATTTCCTGTCTGACCCTAAGAACAATTTTTTTATAAGGTGCTTTCATTGTGATCTTTAACGAAAATTATTGCTATAGATCATTTATAATGCAACACTAAAATGCAACTACAACACATGGAGAGCCTCGTGCATCGTACTGTAAATGACGTACCTAACATGGATGAAAATAATCTGCATGTACACTTTACTCTTATCTAAAAACTGTCTGCCATCAGGGTATACATCTGCCTAACTGACGCATAGCTCTTGCCCCTCGAGATAAGTTCACAAGACACTTGGTGTTGTTGTCAGGGACAAATAAGGAACCAAAACATTTCCCTCCACACTGAAAGAAATAATAGCCCTATTTTGAAACACCCAGGTGCATCTGACGTTTGTCCCAAAACCGAGACACGCAGATGCATCATCAATGAGACACCCAAGATTAGGATGCATACCAGTGTCTCCAGACCCGATTTAGAGACGCTCTTGTGTTTCACTAAAAGAGCTTCAGTGTCTCATCGATGAGACACTTGGGCTTGAGTTAGATGCATATACAACTGATGTCTCACACTAAACTCTACGGATATTAAGCTGTAGCATTGCACTGCCAAGCAAGGTTGACGCTTCCAGCGCCATGAAAAAACTTGGATACGCTTACGTATTCTTGAGCTAAGCGATAGCTGCTGCTGGTGACATCAATACTTGGTCTTACCGCTGAAGAACTGCGCCAGGAACTACACTCGTCTCCAGCAGGTATACCATTTCATGCAACCTTCTACACTTCTCCTCGTTCTGCTCAGAGCAGTAGCGATTAACCGTTAACTTCCCCTGAAGAGACCATCGTGACAGTCTACAAGAGAAGTTATATACGTGGCAAAAATTTAATTTGCTCCGGGTTACATTTGCTGAACACTTATTTAACCAAAGTCAGGTTCGAGGAGTGACTAAGCTATTACATTATCATCGCCAATAAAAGATAGGCAGCATCTTGAGACACTTCGCGCTCATCGAGAGGTCGCACCTCCGATGCGACATCTACTCTCTTTTTGAGACGTTCTGGCTATCTATGAGACACCTGAACAGCCATGAGACACTTAGAGAGGCCAAAATTTCTTTCAGTGCATAATGGTGGGCAGCTATCCTTTTTCTCTGTAATTACGAGTGACAAAGCTGTACCTTGGACGGAATTGTTGCGTTAACCGAACCGGGCGTGACTTAGGGCCGGCCGCTGCACCACAACGTGACTGCAGGGGTGATCTTGAGCAACCAAAGCCTGGTGGTGCAGGGGGTGGACCGCTCTGCCTCGGGAGACTACACCTGCACCGCCTCCAACATCGAGGGGGACGGCGTCTCCAACACCATCACCCTCAGCGTCAAGTGTGAGTAACCCACTGCTTCTTTTGCGCACTTGTGTTGGTCGCAGGGAACTCTGAGACAGTGTGATACTCTCCTCAAAGTACTCTGATGATGTTGATGACAGGGAATACTAAGGCCAGATAAGAATGTCCTCACAGAACGCTGCCATTATTGAAGATAAAAAATACCAAGACCTGAAAATAATATACCCGAAAGACGCGGCTGATGTTGCTGGCAGGAAATATTAAAACCAGACAATAATGTCCTCAAAAAACGCAATCAATATTGGTGCTATAAAATGCCATGACCAGGGAACAATGTTCCTAAAGGACGCTGTTGACGTTGCTAACAGAAAAGAATGCCTTGGTAGTTGTGGTATTCTCGTAGAAACGACATTTACTCAGGTGACGGCCAACACTTAGTTAAGAAAAAGTGTACTCACAACTCGCTACTCCTTCAGACACAAAGATTAGAAAGTGATGCCAGCGCGGGCCGGTGTTGGGATGGAGTTGTGCTGAGAAGGAAGACTGTCGCATCATTTCACAACTCGTCTCCGTAACGGAAACCAGTAAACTAAGCACGAGTGGTATAGCAGCTCGCTCTGAATGTTAGCGAAGGACACATGTTGTGTTAAAGAAGTGTATCGTTACAGCTTGTTGTGAATAGAGATGATAAAATCAGAACATTTTTTTTTATAAATATGAAGTAAGAAACCACTGGAGTTCTAGCTGCTCAGTTGATTTCAATTGCCAATTATTTCTACACTTATATTTAAAACATTACGGATATAGTGTACGATTGATGTTCTCTCAAGCGTTACGAAGTTTAAGTCCACTGTTTCTCAATGTCACATTTCTGGCAGTGTAAGATATCTTTCATTGTGTTCGTAATTCATAAACATTTGTGAGCGAAGATCTGCGTTGAATTACGAAACCTCTGTGAGTCAGTTTCCCTCAATTCTCCGATCGCAATTCCCGCTTTTAGAAATCCGTTGTGTTTCTGTGCATTGTCCTCACACTTATTCTTTTAAAAACTGCTGTGTTGATGATTAAACTTTAAAATCCAACGTATGAATGATGGTCTAAGAATGATTTACTTTGCTTAAAAGATTTGCTGAATGATTTGAAACATTTTCAATACTAAATTACATAATTTTTTGAGCAGTAGGTACGTGGGAATAGAGCTGTAAATGTCAACTAGAATACCCGTTATTTTTTCCGCAATGTCAGATGTTTGTTCATTGTAAATGACTTAATTATTTTAGAATGACAAATTTCAGCTCATAAAAACCCGCCAAATTCATTAATTTGTCATTTCTCCATATTTTTCACGCTGATTTTGTGAGCATGAAAAGGGAACTGAACTTTCTAGGTTACTAAGAAGAGCTTAATTAGTGTCAGACTGCGAGACGCTCATGTACCGACAAAAATCTTCTTGCGTTCTCAAAACTTCAACAAAATATGACTTGACATTACTGCAGTTTTTCTTTTCGTTGCTGAAGCTTGGCTTGGGGTTCAAAACTCTCATTAGTGAAAGTTTTCTCCGCGCTGGATACAAATTATGACTCAGCTTAGGGGGTGCAACTTTGTTTTATTAATCCTGCAGCCTTTGCCATCATCATGCTTGAAAATGTACTTATTAATTACCCGTGGCAACATTATTATTTTTCTCAAATTGAAAAAACAATCCGAGTCCGGCTTAGTATGTGAGAAAACTGGAGAGTCTGAACTACTGATGTGAGATTTAATAGTAAAATACGCATTCAGTTTGAATTTAAATTAGCTGAGACGTACAACCTGAAAATTCGAACTTGAACTACATACATATTCGAATTTGAAGAAAAGTTAAAATACGACCAAAGATATGCTTTTTTACTGAAGAATCAAGCTTGTGTTGTGTAGATATGTCAACCGTATTAACCACAAACAAAACTGTCCTTTAATGGAGTACCTAACATGAGGAAAATCTCGCGTTCCCTGATGGCAATAAAGCTCGGGATGATCACATCATAGTCCGCCGGCTTTTGCACGGCCGCCACACTCGCCACAATGCAGCCTGCTCCGCAGCCCGGCAGGCCCCATTGCCGACTAATCCTCGTTTGGGCTCCCTGGCAAAACTTATGGTGGGAATCTGCAACGGAATGGCGGCTTAGCGACGCGGCCAGGACTTGGGCTTCTGACCCTGATGTGGCCGAGGTGCTGTTAAGTGCTCTCTTAGTAGCGTCTTCTGGCGTTAGTTAAAATTCCTATGTTTTTCCCCAACGCGAGCGATCTGCCTTTTAGAGTTCCCTTTTTAAGAGCTACTCCACTTAACAACCAGCGTCAAAACCAGCCGCCGTTCAAAAACCTGTGCGCTGAACGCGACTGCATGCGCTAATGCTGGGATAAAGCACGGCATGATAACAGCAAACCCTCGGCCCCACAGCGGGAAATTATGCATTTCTTTGCTGGAATTATCTCCCCGGGAATTTCCGGTGACATCGGTAGGCAAGGTCATCGCAGCATTAATTAACTCAGCAAAAATTCAGCCGGAAAAGGCTGCTTGTTTTGTCTTCGAGGTAAATAATTTCTTTGGTGCAGAACTGTTTTTTAAGATTCCTGACATCTTAATGGGCTGAGTAGAATGAAGTGAATTGAATTTGAGCTATTGCTATCGTAAAAGGTTTCGTACGCAGTTTTTATGAACGCATTTTTGTTTTTGAAATGAAAACAAGCACTTTCACTGGACGATACATGTAAGTTTTATCGAAATGAAAATGTATTTTCCACTCTGAATTTATCTGTAATATTGCTACTGAATAGAGTTTACAGAGATTATTTTTCAAGTTTTTTCTTGTTTTTGCTGGTATGTGAAGGACTAACGCAAAATGAGCTCAGGAATATCAGAAGTTTCCTTGAATTGGTACCAGTCTTCTTACATACACAACGTATGGCTTTCCCAAACCACCAAATTATTGAAGCTGCTATTAATATTTCTCCATCATGTTAAAAATTTCTGTCAAATTAAATGTAGAAGGCTCCTCTGTTCAGAGTTGGACAGCTCAGCCACTTCACATTCACTTTACGGTATGCGGGGAAATATGACACGCGTTCAGTACTCGAGTTCAGTACTCGATTATGAATTCATTCAACTTTTCTTTGAAAAAAATAAACATGCGTAATAAAATACTCGAAGTGTGCCATAAACATCTTTTGTGTACCGTCACAATGAGCCAAGCATCAAGGTATGTAATAATTTCTTTTATAAAATTTGGCAAACAAATTTTACTTTTTCTTCAATAAAGGTTTCCAGTCGGATACAAATTTCCAAAATATTAAAGTAATTTTTCCTCATTGGTTCAGGTTATGAACAATGTTACATCTGAATTTATTATCAGAAATTAACAACATTTTGCTCAATGCTTCATAGTCGTGGAAGCAGCAAAAATATTTATCTTGAGTTTAATGGTTTGTGAAAAGATGGTGAAAGCTTTGAATTGCCCTTATAATTTTATATATGGGTGAGTTTTCAAAAACATACCGACGAAATATAACCATGCAGCTACACTCTGAATGAGGAGACCGTACTTTACCTGGGCAGACGCACCTGTATGCCAGAGCGACCAGCCGATGTACCACGGGGCAGCGCGGCACGAGCAGGTCAACATCCCCTGCTACCTGGAGGCGCACCCTCTGCCCCACACCTTCACCTGGACCTTCAACAACAGCGGCGAGAGTGTTAAGATTCCTCAGGTGAGTCTCCGTGCTATATCAGAGGCTGAGAGAAATCTAGGTTACTCTTGAGACAAAAGGAAAAAAGTCGATAGCGAGTTTTAAACAATTTAAAAAATTTATTCACCCCAGGTCATACAGAAGTACATTGTTTCTTAAGTCTAGTACAATAGTCAATTTTGAGTATAGCTACCTGTGGGCCCGAATAAGTGAGTTCGAGCATTGACAAGTACAGTGAAGGCTAGATTGTCAAGTCTCTGCTGGAACGAGTCAATTCTAGTCAAATACCGACAAAGTCGATTAAGAGTGATATTTTAGAAATGCTTGAATTTAATGAAAACTTTAAAATGGTTAAATCAGAGTTGAGAATGGAAATGCTTTATTGATAGCCCCAACGAATCATGCAATGATATAGATAGATTAACATGTCAAGCGCTGACATGTGAGCTCCAATGATCACACCAGAGAGCGGCGCCGGCGATTTTATGATGAAAATAAAAAACTTAAACTTTGAATTTGAAATAGAAAAAAGTTATTGAAAATACTTGCATTTTAAAGGCTTTCATGCGAAAATATTCTCAAAATGCTTTGCGTTCAATCCCAGCGCTGATATTTCACATTAAATTCTCTGTAGACTGAAAGCTAGTTCAGTTTGAGTTCTAAGCTTGGGAAAGAAATTAATCGTAACTCTGGCGTGCAGAGCAGCGAGCAAAATCGCATAAGCTGAATGGATATCAGGTGTCGCATCGAATATTTTAACTGATAGTGCAGGCTCATATCCCACTCGCTCATGGAAACATACGTGCAGCTACTCTCAGAATTAATTCTACTAAATATCGCTCTTTATTAATTCATGGAGTTCGAAGCATAAAATTTTTAGTCACTGGTAAAACTATTCAAACGATGCTTTGATTCCGAGAAGCTTTCACAGCCGGTGATTGCTATTTCCAGTATAGAGCGAATGATGCTGAACTCATAACAGATAGCAGCATATGATGCTTGAGTCGTAGCAACATTGCTAGTTAAATCGTAGCTACTGTGATAACATAGTACGAGTTATTGAGAGAAAAAATTTACAATAATTAATTCATGAGTTACAAAAACCAAAAGGGTACTGAGAATCCAAGCGGATTCTTTCTTCTCTTTGTATTTTAACCAAATTTGTTGGATTGGTACAGCAACATTTCCGGAGATACTAGTAGTACTTCCTACAGATTACCAGCAGGTAGATGCAGGAGTTGGAGCAGTGGCCTGGGTGTGCTGATTACAAAAGCAACAAAGGATGAGTTAAACACGATCACGTTTTGTACTTGGTAGCTTTGATGTTGTCCAGACAATGCTTGGGAAGAATTAGCGTGCAGTGGCAATGAATTTAGTAAAATATTCAAAAAAAAAACATTCGGTAATTTTTGTGCTCAATTTCATTTAACATGTTTGTATTTTCTCTTCATTTATGTTTGTTGAAGTCAACAAAACTAATAGAAAAGCCATCTGTCATGTCCTTAAAATGAAATGAAACGAAGAAATACGCTCTTAAACAGTTTTTGTTCAATTCTTTCTTTGGGGCCATAAGTCGGTTGGAGCGTTGGTTTCTCTAATAGCGAAGCAGTTTTTTCACTATACCATACTAACCACTGATGAGCGAAAAAAAAATTAACCATATTATTATTATTATTTTGATTCAAATTTCTGATTACGGGAAAAATGAACAATTAAAATAATCTTCATGCTATCTCAGATAACAGGGAACTGCATCGGCCGTTTATCTTTTTCTAACAGAGAAGAACGGCAAGAGCCTACCGTCCTTTCTTTTGCTCCAGCTGAAGCCTCATCCTTTCATTTTGCTATAAATGCCGCAGGTTGAACGCCAACAAGGCTGAGTGTCTTTCGGCTATCCCATTAGCGGCTCCTGAGAGGCAATTCATTTTTGGATTTGAGGATATGAAAGACGTTTAGGATTCAAAATAAACAACTAAAATAAAGAGAAGCTGCTATTGTGAGTTCCACGTAGCCTGCTTACATAATCCAGCCATGTTCAGGACGATTAGAGTTGTGTTAGAAAACTCATTTGGACACTTTTCTCAACACAGAATGAAGTGCCTTGCGTAGTGATGTCATATTTATTCACTTTGTTCGTGACTCAGTCGCAGAGGAGAGATGGTAATATTTACCGATTAAATAAGCATTATCTAGAAGTAAAGAAAGTACCTATAAACTAGGTGCCTCTGTCGTGTGCTACAGTGGCTGATTATCGACAGCTTCCCCTAATCCCGGTGGCGATTTAAAATACAAATCACTGTTCTATAAATAAATATATACGTACTAAACCCATGTTCTACTAAGATACACATTAAACCAAGATGTATGCGAAACTATTGATATTTAACACAAAGCCGGATTTTTGTATATAAGTATTCCAAAAGTTTCTTCAAGGTCATTCATATAAATCTTATATGCCTTGTTTGTCTTATTATTTGTAATGGGCTTGCGCATGCATGACGGATGTCTATCGCCCACATCAAAGCCAGCTGCCTCGTTTCTCAGTAGAGGCAATTCTGCTTTCCATGACAGCTAGGATGAACTCGTCCTATAATCCTTGGCTGTGCCTCCAGCGTCAGTAATGCCTCGTGACAACAACTCTCTGCCTAGTTTAATGGGCTTGTTGAAGCCCTAATGTTCTATCTCTCGTTGTGCATAACTCATCGGTGGCTATTGAACAACAAGTTACCTAAGCTTTATTGCTCTTGCCATTAATGTCATAGGGATTTTATTTATGACTCTCCTACGCTAATTACCATGTCACACCACTCAGGCCTCATCAGCTTTTCTTGCTGTCTTCTTGCCTAGCTCGCTTGAATATATGGCAAGGGATAATTAACATAGAATCCTAAGTGACAAAAATATTAAAAATGAGATGCTAGGTACGTAGTCAGCTTTATATTAGCTTCAATCTGTGTCACATGAACGTGTTTAATATTTTAAATCCTTGCAAAGTGATAGTCGGTCCTCATGTGCAGTCTGTTTCAGAGCTTGCAGGATACGTAGGTCAGGGTTATTGATTTTAAATTCATCTTTTTGAAAGATGCTGTTGTGCTGGACAATGCTCAACTTTTTCAATTGAAGAAGTTGCTAGGAGTCATAAGTCACATTGGAGAATTTCGTTTTCAAATTTGTTTTGCGTGCTCGCTGTGTGTTAGTATATTGCCATCTCAGGACAGAAACTTCATCATCGAGAAATAAAATCTATGAATCTATTTGAGACTCTTCTGATTACACTTTCTAATATGTTTTTTTCAGCTTTAAAATTATACGGCACCGTGAGGCTCTCCGGATTGCATTTGTTTAAGGGCAATGCTTTTAAAAAGCTGATGATAAGAAACGTGAGGTGCAATCGATTCCTAAATGTTTAATTCACTCCTTTAGGTAGTGGGAAATAATGATGTGCAGCGTGGTGGAAATTTCTGCTGGCGACTCATGAACCTAAGATACTATTTCGCAAAGTTTCCAATCTTATAAGAAATATCAATCCTGTGTTGATGGATAAAAAATGTCAATCCTGTGTTGATGGATAAAAAATAACAACCCTGTGTTGAAGGATAAAAAATATCAATCATGTGTTGATGGATGATAAATATCAATCCTGTGTTGATGGATAAAAAATTTCAATCCTGTGTTGATGGCTCTGCCCGCCAGGACCACGTGACGGTGTCGGGAGCGCACTCGACCGTCAGCTACACCCCCATGACGGAGCTGGACTACGGCACCTTGCTCTGCTGGGGCACCAACGCTGTCGGCAAGCAGAAGAAGCCCTGCGTTTACCACGTTTTTCCTGCTGGTCAGTCACTCTTGAACAGTGCAGCTTTTGTTAAAGACTGAGCACTGCTAAAGCCAATGTCGACTTGAGACGAAAAAATGTCTGTGAATGCTTTTAGTTGACAGAAAACCTTTTTTTTCTCTCGCTTTTCCTGTTTGTTCTTTCTAAACTCATTGTATGTTGCTGCCTTGAACGTGATTTTCGATGCTCTGTCTGTTTCAAAGAAGTGAAGTAATCTGAGAAACTATTTCAGTCCACGATAAAGTTTTTTTTCATTATCAGGCAAATGTTATTACAATTTCTTGTCAAGCGACACAGAATACGAGATAAAAGATCCTTGAGGTGGTCTTCAGGCATGCATGTGCATGTTTTAAAGGTGCATATGCAAATGCAATAGTTGTGAAAATATTTTTGATCATGAATACGAATACAGGAATCAATATGTTGTATCTGAAGCAGCTTCCGTGTTCGAGATGCTACTGACGAGATATTAATAGAAATTTAAAAGCGAAGAAAATGCTAATAAAACTAGTCATATTTACTCAAATTGTGAAAAAACAAAATCGAAAACGTTTCG
>JACJUY010000964.1:112120-165364 GCA_014220935.1 Platorchestia sp. MABIK | reverse complement strand
TATTGATTAGTTTATAAGTTGACTTTTGAAACTTTTCAGGTAATTCTATACAACTAGAACCTTTGATAGGTATGTATTCAATAATTTTTACATTGAAATCTAAAAATTTATCTGTTATCCAGCCAGAGGAGTTTTTTGTATATTCTTCAATCTTTCTAACAGCTTCTTTGTACAGATCCTCAATGTTTGCGAAGTTTTCGATTTGCCGATAAATTTACCTGTATTAATCCATGCTGTTGAATATACTTTTTCATTTTTTTCTTTGTATTTATAAAATTGAACTAAAATTGCTAATTGTATTTTCATATCATCGAATTTTTGCTCTTTCATAATTGATCTCACAACCGGTGTCATATTCCTCATAAAAACTGTTGGATCTATAACTGATATATCAGAGAACATATATTCCAGGCATTCCTCATTTATAGCACATTTTTTTCCTTTGAATTTACAGCCATAAACGTTTCTAAAATGCTTCTTGGATTTCTTATGTTGTTGTAGATTTTTTACTTCTACTTTACATATCTTACATATCTTTTTCGCAAAATATGAATCGGAAATTAATTCTTTATTTATGTTTTTAATATGCCTAGTAGATTTTTCATGTGTTTTTAGATTAAAGACATTTATATTACATATATTACAGAAATGTTTATTTATATCAAAATATAGATCCGAGATTAATTGTTTGCTCACGTTTTTATTGTGTTTCATGCTTTTCTCATGTCTTCTTAAGTTTCTGATGAAGATATTACAAATACTACAAAAATGGTTAATTGAAGTCATCTTTACTGAAATTTTCTTAAAATAATTATGCTTTTTGTATTCTTTGTATTAGATAGATGAGATACATCAAATGGTTCCATTTTTAATAAATTATTTTCTCAACATATTTTAAAAATATCGATGTGTTTTTTCCAATGTAAATTTTAAAGTATTCTGAAAATTTATATTAATCAAAATGAAAAGCAACATTCCATATGAAGTAATAGATGCTCAACAAATTGTAAACTCGATGTATTTGCTTTATTTGCAACTGGGATTTGAAAAAACTCTTCTTCTAATTAGATGGGAAAAATTCCCTAGAGAAATTAAAATATACAACTGTTTAGTATATGATGGAGAACAAATATTTTTCACCAAAGGTAGCTCCTTCTCTCGTTATTGCCTAACGAGACAACCAATAAAAAAGAAAAACACATTGAAGAATTAAACTTAATGAAATGGAAGATTTCATAACAGATATTCAAAGAGAAGTTGTTCTCAATACTGCAAACATAAATCAATTGCAATTAGATGTTAATCAAATTCAAACTGATATCGAATTAAATAGGGAAGATATAAATCAATTACAGTCACATATCATTCATCTTGAAACATTAATCAGAGATGTTTCTTATGAAGTAGCAGATTTAAAAACAATGTTTGCAATTGCCACAAACAGAAAATAAATTTTGGGAAATGAGTTGTAGTTTATTAATTATATTTAATGGTGTATACGTGGAAAGACAGTAAAAGAAATAATCAAAAGAATCACTTCATTTTTCCTTCTCCTGGCTTGAGATGTCTCATCGTAGGGAGGTCAAACTGTGGTAAAACTTCTTTATTAATAAAGCTTCTGTTAGAAAAATTTGTCGATTTTAATCATCTTTTAATGTACAGTAAGTCAATACAGCAACCAGAATATAAATTATTAAAAAATGCTTTTGATAAAGGCTATAACCAATCTGAAATAATTGAATTATTTGAAAAGGGTTATGGTGATAATGACAATTTCCTTGAGAATTTACCTATTAAAAGAAACTCAAAATCTAAAATTGAATATTTTCAAGATACAACATCTATTCCCGACCCAAATGAGGTAGATTCAATAAAGAAAAATCTTTTCATTTTTGATGATATAGCAACTGAAAGAGATCAAAGTCCAGCTGATAGCTTTTATACAAGAGGAAGACATAATAACTGTAGTTCAATTTACTCATCACAAAATTATTATTTTTTACCGAGACAAACAATTTGAACAAATGCTAACGTTCTGATTCTTTTTGGTTTAGACTCAACTGATATGAAGAACATTTACACAGATATCAAATCTCAGAACATGCCCTTTGATGAATTTAAAGAGTTTTGTTCTGAAACGTATAGAGAACCATATAATTTTATCTTTATTAATAAAGACAGACATCCACTTCAAGGTAGGTATTTTCAAAACTTTGATAAATTATATATTCCTAAAAAATACTTCAAAGAATGGAATTATTCCTAAACCTAATACTGTTAATCGCTTTTGTTTATTCAACAAAAAAAAATTATTTATAAAACTGAAATAGGGCAAAAAAAAACGTAAAACAACCCCGAAGTACCGGTCCTTCATTAGATCTCATCACGTCTTTACACTTGGTGAAGATCGATGAGCTCTATTACATGGTCTCTTTAGTCCGTCACACACTGTGTATTGGCGTCGTAATCTGATTTTTACGTCAGCCGACGCATTTCACACCATTCATGCAGACTTCTGATTCCATGTAATATATATGGGGTTGTCTCTTTTCAACTTAACGCATCGTTCACAATTCAGCTATGGCCACTCGATGAATTGCACAGACACGGTTCGTTTAAGAGCCACGCTTGAGCGGCAAGACATCAAGAGCAGTACGAGTACTGTTACATGTCCTCGAAACCATGAAAACCCTTACGGGAATCTCAGGAATCGAACCTTCAGCTGCAATGATTCAAATAACGCTAATTCAACATGTTGACCACTGAGCTAAAGATTGCCTTTGTTAAAATGAGAATTTTGGGCTATTCAACTCAACTTTTTCTGAATACGGAAGAAAAAATGCTTCGATTTTTACATATCACAGTTTTGTTAAAACTTCAACTACTTTCATTCAGTAAAGAGAAAAAAAGAGAAAATATGTAATTTAGGCATCAGTCCTACCTAAGGTTTACCATTTACCATCGATAAGTATCTTTTAAAACGTTTTGGTAACTTAGAAAAATTTCATAATTAGTTGGCCTCGAAACCGTGAAGTCTTCACCATACATTCCAGCGTTAGCGCCTTAGACCACTCGGCCACCATGAAAGACAAGATTTGGTGAAATTGATGTGTATACTTTTTACATTTCTCTTCGTTATATAAATTATATCGTTTTAGCATCTCTGTTCAACATTCTACTTAGAATTTTAAATTCAATTTTGTTTGTTTTCAATAGTTTTATTACATGATAGTTCATAAGTGAATGAATAAAGTTTGACAAGTCTACCACGAATTCTCAGTTCATTTTCTATGTACGCCTTAGAAAAAATAGTTGAATGGGAAACTAATATGAATTTCGAAAATTGTTTGTAAAATAACGAAAATAATAAAACGGAAATAGTTTTCACTGATGAAACCCTTTTAAGTAGATTAATAAAATTGAAATTCATATCTAAAAGTGCTTTAGTCCTTTGTGTAAGTCGTTTTGGCTTGTAAAAAAGTAAAAAATTCGTCAATGAATAACTCTTCTATCAAATTTTTGTCTTAATTTATTTTCATTATAAGGTAATTGTGGTGAATTGTGTTCTGACTGGTATTCTGCTTACTACTACTCTGCATTCCTGTTTCATTTACACCCACTGATTCTCAAGTCACAGTTTCTTCTCGAGAAAAACTGCACGATTGTGAACAAAGTCATCCAAAACAACTCTTACTTTGCACACAGCGAGAATATTTTGCTTGCTATGATATATGATACGAATGCTGCCATTCAAAAACGGGGAATCCGTAGGATGATAAAAGCTAGAACAGCAGGACAAACCTCTCTGTGGCAATTAAACGGCCTGAATTGCGGTTTGACTCCCAAGAGTATCATTTAAAATCAATTGGCAAACAACCCAACTGGCAGAACTTCCTGTGACAAAGCATCTGTCGACTGATCTCCTCACTGACATCCAGAGGGGGACTGCCAACTTACCTCCCCTGACGTCATTTTGCAACGACACCCAGGCAGTGGAGCGATGCATCAAAATGGTGACAGAAGACTCTTCCACTGTCGTGGGGATGGAAGCAAGAGACGGACTAATACAAAGTAAATTAGAAGGGAGGAAAAGACTTCCTTTGTTCGAAACCAAGAAAGAATATTCATTCTGATAATTGGCCTCATTCATATGGTAGGGTGGATGGGATGGGTGGGGCGGACTCGACGTACAGTCACCTCCTCGTGGTGAGTTCTGGATTATTTTTTTTTGTATGGTGCGGTACTATCACAATACATGAAACACGGTAAGAGCTGTATCATTTACCATTTACTACCCGGAACCACAAGATAAAAGTATCTAACGATGATCATAATTAATCCAAATGGTTCTCAAAACAATTTTGTATGGAAAACAAAATGCTATTCAGCAGTTAAATATGATGCATTATCGTTGTTTTAGGCAATTAGTCATTTTCAGAGAGACCCTTGAACCATGAAGATGATGAGATAGAGTTCTAAAATTTGGAACGTATATTCTAGAGACGTTTGCATGATGGTTTTTACCTATCGCGACTACTAAGTAGCCAAAATGTATATTTTATATTTTTCAAATAAGTGTTTTTTTCTAAAATTTTCGAAATTTTCTTCCGACCCTCGAATCATGATGATGAAGACAGAGCTATGAGATTTGGAACATATATTCTTAAGACGTTTTCATGGTGATTTTTACTTATTGTGGCCCCTAAGCAGGCAAAGTGGATTTTTGGGGAATTTTTCATATATTATCTGTTATTTTTTTTTAGTATTTTCGAAATTTTCAAACGACCCTCGAATCATGAAGGAATCGACCCCGGGGTCTAAAATTTTGCACACATCATTTTCATGCACTTTCACAACTTTTCTGCACTATTGTTAAACCGAATTCCCAGAAGTTGAAAAAAACGCTCCATCCTACTGTACAACTGTTCACTTTTTGGTATAAACTGTTTTATTAATGATACATGACGAAATTCTCAAAGTTTATCAATGCATAATGCATACAAACATGCTTAAAATAAATAAAATTTTACTTATTTATAAAATATAGCATTTTAAAAATTAGAGTTATAAGAAAAACAAATTTTCTCGCGAGGAATGGGTTTGACAGGTGGAACATATAAAAAAATTTAAATTTAGCACGTCATTTTCACAGTTTAAACAATTTTTTAAACAATTTATTTACCACAGGTGATACAGAGGTAAAATGTTTCTTAAGTCTAGTACAATGGTCAAGCTAGAGTTTAGCTACCTGTGGGCCCGAACAAGTTCAGCGACTTCTAGGGCATCCTACCATCACGTTATTCTAAAATGTACAATAATGTTTAACCTAATTCACTTAACCTAGTTCTGCATCATACTGATCAATGAGATAATTAACTCTTTAGTTGATGCTGAATTTTACAATATAGGTCAAATCGGCTATGTATAACAATTTATTCGATAAAAAGATTAAGAGCAGACTGAAGATCGGTTATGTTACCCATGACAAATTACATTATTAGTTCCAGAGATGTTGGAGGCAAGATGTGACTTGGTGATCTTACACGACTAGTATTCTGATAGGCAGTGAGACTCAATATGTCTTTTGAATGCTTTGTGAGAATTACTTTCACAGATCTCCGCAGGTTTTAAGTTCCAAGTTTTAGTTCCAACGAAGAGGATACTTTGTTGCGACCGGGCCTTTGAATAATAAGGAAGCATGAATTTACTTCTATTTCGGGTTAAATGGTCGTGATGACCAGTTTGCGCAGCTAATAATTGTTTTAGGCTATTGTCGCCATCATTTCTTAATGTTTTCTAAATGAAATTACAAATGGAGATATTGTTGAGATCCGAAAGTTTAAGTATTTGTAAAGTTTTGAAAGAATCATTTGTGTGAGCATTATATTCAATGTTCTTTTCCGCTCTGATAGCTCTTTTTTGCAGAGTAAAAATGTTGTTAGTTTTATTTTTATCAGTTCCGTGCCATGCTTCTATTCCTTATTGAAAGTATGGAGAAATGAGCGTTCGGTAGAGCATTTGTAAAGCTGCTTCAGGGAGAAAATTTTTAAGTTTATTTAGGATTCCGATGGATTTTCATCATTTAGAACTGATATGAGCGATTTGCTCTTTGAAGATCAGATGTTTATCTATTATGGTGCCCAGAAACTTACATGAGTTGGTTTCTTCGATTTCACCTTCGCCAATTTTAATGTGTGGGAGAAATACATTTTTCTT
This sequence comes from Platorchestia sp. MABIK, assembly GCA_014220935.1. NCBI lineage: Eukaryota > Metazoa > Arthropoda > Malacostraca > Amphipoda > Talitridae > Platorchestia > Platorchestia sp. MABIK. The sequence goes on along the minus strand of JACJUY010000964.1, from coordinate 159,148 downwards.
GTGTGTTAATGTAAGATATTTCGTTTTATCGATATTAAGGCTTATTTTATTCGCTTTAAGCCAAAATGAAACCTTATGAAGTTCATTATTTATACTCTCTACAATCATTGCGGGATTTTGGTTCGGAAGGACCGCAGAAAGCGTACTGTCATCGGCAAAAAGCATGAATTTGAAGAATGATGTAGATTTAATGATATCATTGATAAAAATGAGAAATGGGAGATGCCCAAGAACAGATCCTTGTGGAACTCCATGGCTAATTGTCTGTGGGTCCGATTTTGCGTCGTCGATGACAAAGTGTTTCCGATTTGTTAGGTATGATCTGAACCAATCATGGGCAACCCCTCGAAAGCCATAACTGTGTAGTTTCGAGAGTAATATTTTATGGTCCACACTATCTAGAGGCTTTTCGAAAGTCAAGAAAACAGAGAAGACAGGCGTTCCTCCATCTATATAAGAATAAAGGAATTGTAAATGATTTAATATAGCCTGTGTTGTTGATTTTTTAGAGCGAAAGCCGTATTGTTTATCGTAAAGAAATGATTTTTGTTCAAAATTAGAGTATACTTTTTCTACACAATTTTTTCGAATACCTTGCTAAAAATTGGTAGTACGGAGATAGGTCGATAATTGTTTACACAGGTTTTTTCACCATTTTTAAAGATAGGGGTTACTCTAACAACTTTGAGGGAGTTCGGGAAAGGGCCTAGTAAGAGAGACTGGTTGATAAGATTGGATATCAGCCGGGCTACAATATCAGCAATAATTTTAAGTACTTTTGTCGGAAGCGTTTGTAACCCACTCGATTTATTTTTCAGGTTGTTTGTGCACGGAATTACATCAGAAGAGTTGGTTGACGTAAAGAAAATGGAGTTGTGTTCTCGAATATGATCCATGTATTCCAGGGGATCAGTGGGTTCACTTGGAAGACCATCAGCCATAGCTTTCCCTACGTTTACGGAGAAATCGTTAAAGAAATTTGCAATTTCTTTCTTCTCATGGTATGCTACATAATCTTGAACAACATGTTTAATTTTCTTTTTATCAGCGTTATTCGGTTTACAGCAAGAGTTAAGGAGGCGCCAAGTCTTTTAGACGTCAGCTTTAAATTGAGTAAACTTGCGCGTAAAGTAGCTCTTTTTTGATGTTCTTATGTGATTTGTCACATAGTTTCTGAATCGGTTATTTGTTTCTCGAGATATTCGCCCTTCGTAAAGGAGGGCTAGGTACGCTTGACGTTTCTTTATATTTATCACGATGTCTCCAGTAATCCAGGGCTTTTGTTTATTTTCGGGGTAACTGTACGAGTTACAATTGGGCGAAACTGATTGTATGCGACCATTATAGTTTCAGTCAACTTTACTACTGCTTCATCAATGCTCGTTGCATTATTGTGTTGAGAGATGTGCAATTTTGGTATTGATTCTTCTAAAACGGTGCGCTTTTCTTCGAAATTTGATTAGTTTACTTTACGATATGAGTGAGTTTCAGCCCGTGGCTTGGTGTAAGCAATATAGACATTTTTCTTAACAAGAAAAACTGGAAAATGATCTAATAAGTCAGAAGTAATGATTCCAGAAAGAAAATCACTTGGGTTTGTCATAAAGATATTGTCAAGCAACGTAGCAGATTCTGAGGTTATTCGTGTAGGCTTTGTGATGATCGGAAGAAAAGCTTGAGACTGAAAGGCTGTTAGGAAATTAGATTTTGGTTCATAGCTTTCATGTTTCAGTAGATCATAATTGAAGTCACCGCATATTATTAGTTCATTGTATAAGGACCTGTTGAACTCAGAAATAATACGATTTAGCTCATTGAGGAAGGATATTGGACAGGCTGTAGGAGGCCTATACACCGTTCCAAGCACAATGCGTTTACCATCTCTAGACAGTTCTACGAAGAGTGATTCAAATGATCCTGATTCATTGATGCAGTTGCTATGATTCTCGAGTCTATGTGGTTAGATATATTTGTGCTGATGCCTCCGCCTCGCTGGTTTTTTCGTAGCGAATGGTAACGATGATAATTTTCAAATCGAATCATGTCTTTGTTCGAGTTATCTAGCCAGCTTTCGGTGAAGCTAATCACGTCTAGGTTATATTTAAGTTCAGTAAAAGTACATTATATCTCTTCCAATTTTGAACAGCGTGACCTACAGTTCCAACACAGGAGTGAGAAATCATGGCGAGTTATTCGTATAGTTTCGTTGAATTTTGATGTATTAGTACACGTGTCTTCAGAGTCGTTTAGGTTTCGATATATTCTGTTCAAATGATTGAGATCTGAGTCGATTTCGTCGAGGATATCAGCGTGATCAGCCATTTAAAATTAGTAAGCAGTAAGAAGTAGGTATTATATAGCTTACAAACGAAATGCAGAGTCAAGCTTAAAGGGATATTCCTGTCTAAAAACTTGCTTATGAAGTAAGAGAGAATAAAGTAGAAAATCTAGCGCAATTTCGTGAGTACACACAAAGTCAGTCCATGAGCGAATAATATTGGAGTTAAATATCACAACATTGAAGCAAACAGATTGCTGAGGGCGTTTTTACAAGTTCAAATAAAACAGGTAATAAGTTTTAAAGATTATGACGACAATGATAAAATCAGCTAATATGGTTTACGCGTAATAATGACTTTAGAGGTAAAAGAAGAAAAATTCACAGTAATATTGGTAGGTAAAAAATTGCTGATTGCGTTGTTACAAAAGTTCACACACAGCTGTCATAAATGTTTACACACACATCTGTTATACATTTGTCAAGATTGAGGTTAAACTGATACCTAATTGAGGTGAAACTGACATAATATCTAATTGAGGTGATCAACCAGTTTAGTCACCCATGACCTGTTTCGATGACATGTTCAGTTGTAGCATCAGGTATTGCTCAAGGTCTTCTGGCGTGTTGATCTGGCGGCATCTTGAATCTAGGTTTCCGGGGTTAGATGCGAAGATGTTTCCGTCCTGTGTTCTCGGGATTCCAATTTTCTCCGGGAATTTCCTTTTGGCCATTCTCAGAATGTACATGGCGTTAGCTCGTGAAGGTACGAGGTATTCATTCATGAAGAACTTTGGTGTAATTTCTCGGCAGGCGGTGAGAATTTCACGTTTCTTGTTATAATGTTTTAATTCAAATGCAATGTTTTTTCGATCTACGCTTCCAGTTACTGGTTCTTTACCCATTCGGGTACTTGAATTATTATTATTGGTAGTTACAGAATTTTTATATTTTTTTCCTGCCTGAAACAAAAATCATAAATTAGTTGACCCTTAATACTATTTGTATTAAAGGAAATGTGCCCAGAGTGGCAATTTGGCGCGTGGATGACGTTTCATGCCCCGCCCCCAAACGGTCATTTCATTCTGGTCGGACTATAGTGTAAAAACAGTTAAAAATTTTGTAAAAAAGTTTTAAATTCTTGATTTCAGCAAATGTTCTCAGCTTGTGTGCTCAGTCTAATTTTTTCGCCGCGGCATCTTATAATCATACATCCATTCCCCCGACTCGCAAGCATATTTATGAATACATACCATCAAAGTGGTGTCGATGTATAGACGCCTATAACTGTGGTGTCGATGTATAGACGCCGTTAAAGAGCCATAATAGCTAAAAGTTGATGAAATTTAATTGATTTTTTTTTTGGTTCAGAACACTTTCCAATAAATATACACATCCATTTGTATGTGTTTCTATTGAATTTGTATATTATGTGTTTAATATGTATACATATGAATGAATATAACTGAGAATGTATGTTTATGAGAACGTGTCCCAAATTGCAAAAATGTATTTGGTTCTCGTAACGCTTTAGGTTTCAATTGGCTCATTTATTGCCGCCTGCCTTGCATAATCATGCGTAGTTATCTCGTTGCGAGGCGGGTCCTTTACTGCTCCCCTCTACGCATGTCGTCTGCGATCGAAAGAGTAATTCAACAGCTAATCTTTCAGGGTACATTGACTGCAAAACAAAGGTACTGAAACATTTAAATTAGGTCGTAAACATTTATCACAAGAAGATAGTTTATCAATTCCTTGACGTCTAATTTTCGTCCCAGTACCGTCTCGACGGTAGGCCATACGGTAGGCCATACGTCGTCTCACCACGTCTTCGGACCGTGTCTACTAGAGGCCCAAGTTCGACACCTGGGACGTCGTCTCTCCGCTGCTCTACTTGCGAGCCCAAGGGATGTGTGTGCTAACTGTATGGGCGCTTTTGTCAGACACCCTTGTCCGTAGGTCTAAGAAATTACTTCTTGGGAAAAATCCCGTTTCTCGGTCCTTTTATCAAAAATTACCGCAGCCTAACTGAATTTGTCATTTATACCTGAACTTGTTCGTTAAAACATTAAACTTGAACTTGAACCTGTTCGTTAAAACATTAAACTTGAACTTGAACTTGTTCGTTAAAACATTAAACTTGAACTTGAACTTGTTCGTTAAAACATTAAACTTGAACATGAACTTGTTCGTTAAAACATTAAACTTGAACTTGAACTTGTTCGTTAAAACATTAAACTTGAACTTGAACTTGTTCGTTAAAACATTAAACTTGAACTTGCACTTGTTCGTTAAAACATTAAACTTGAACTAGAACTTGTTCGTTAAAACATTAAACTTGAACTTGAACTTGTTCGTTAAAACATTAAACTTGAACTTGAACTTGTTCGTTAAAACATTAAAATTGAACTTGAACTTGTACTTGTGCTTTCATTATCTTCAGATGGCTGCTATTGGGGAGGCCGTAAGTGGGCTGCCGCCGGAAGCGCCGCGCCAGGCGTGTTGCATCGCTGCATGCTCAATCCGCCGGCTTTTTATCTACGAACCCTAAAATCCCTAGCTGAAATCAAATCGGCAGACTTCATTTGCCTTCTTTGCTGGATTTATTTACGTCATCGCTGATGTGTAAACACCCGTAATAAATTAAATTCATTTTGATTCGGGTTAAACAATAAATTTGAATAACTTAAAATGTTACATTTTTCCCCACTCGGTTTTTTCAATAGCAGTATCCACAGCATCGTTATCGCCTATTCCGCTATGGGAAGGGATCCAGCGTATGTTGATGGCTTTGCCGCCTTTTTGCTCGTCATGTACATATATCGTGCTGTATAGGGCGTAGTACTGGATGGTGTGTCTCGTACTTTAGGCCGTAAATGACACTTAAGGAGTCGCTGTAAATTACGATCTTTTTATCTCTTTTGTCTTTAATGATGCTAAGGGCCAAATGGATGGGTGAATTTCGGCTGAATATATTGAGGCCTCTTTCGGAAGCGTTGCAGTGCGAACAATAGTGCCACATACTGCTGCCGTTCTTGTGTTATTCTCTCCTCTTGAACCGTCCGTGTACATGGTCACATAGCCGTCATATTTTTCTTTAGGGAGTTCGGTGAGGTCTGTATTTATGATTGGTTTCATTAGTGCCCATGTAGGAATATCAATGTTTAGTAGTCGGTATGAAAAGCCTGGTTTAACTTGATTTTTCCGCAAGCCGATATTTTCTATTAGGATTTGCATTTTGATGGGGAATGTTAGAGTTTTTTTCTATTATGGAAGAGTAGTCGGTTCCTCGGTATTACAAAGTAGTTGAAGGCGGGGTTTCCATGTTGACTTCAGACTTTGTGGTAATAACAGAGTGACAGATAATTTCGTTTATTATCGGGGGGCATTTCATTGCAAATAATGTGTAGACCATTTATCAGGCTGGATCTAAATGCTCCTGTAGCGATTCGAAGTGCTTCGCACATAGTTGGCTCGAGGGGCTTCTAAGTTGTTTGACTTGCAGAGTTATAGATTATTGATCCATAATCGAGGATTGATCTTGTCATGCTCCGATAGATTCTGAGGATCGTGGTTTGGTCGGTTCCCCAGTTTTGAGCTGTTATTGATTTTAGTAAGTTCAGGCTGTCATTCCCTTTTTTTTTAAGGCAGTGACGCGTGTTATTGCCAATTCAATTTTTCATCGACGATCAGGCCTTGGAGTTTATGCGAGTTGGTGTATTGAATGTCTTCGTTATTGATTTTAAGTATTGGGCTGAGGAATAGTCCGGGTACGACATTGAAATGTATTGCTTTTCTTTTTCTAGGTGAAAATTTGAAGCCATGACTTTGAGACCACTTAAATATATTATTAACACAAGATTGCATTTTGTTTTGGATAACCTGGGGGTCTTGGTGGTGGTATCCAACTTGCAATTCGTCCACGTAATATATAGTGAGTAGTGAAACTTGTTGTCCGGTGCAATCTGCTTAGCTATATCGTTTATTTTGAGGGCGAATAATGTAACTGAGAGGACACTGCTTTGACGGACTCCGTTTTGCTGTTTCGTAGATACTTGAGCTATAGTTATCTATTCGGACACTTAGTGTTCTACGTTCTAAGAATTTGGCGATGAAAGTTGGTAGTCTACCCCTAAGTCCGAAATCAAATAAATCCCTAATGATCCCATATCTCCACGTTCTGTCGTGAGCTTTTCCGAGATCAAAAAACAATGAAATGAAGTGTTCTCCGTTTGCGAAAGATAATCTTATGGTCGAGTCTAGTCTGACCAAATGATCTGTAGTGCTACGCCCCCTTTCTGCATCCACACTGCTCTTTGATCATTACGTTGTGCATGTCAAGGTATTCGATCAGTCGATTATTGATCACTCGTTTCATTAATTTGCACAGACAGCTCGTGAGTGTGATCGGTTTGTAGTTATTCGGTTTACTATGGTATTTTCCAGGTTTTGGGATTGGTATTATTATCGAGGGCTGCCATTGTGGTTTGAAGAAACCCGTTGTCCAAAATTTGTTAAAAAAGCTCAAAATGTATTGTTTGCCGCTATATTTAGGTGTTTGATCATGTTGTGTTATTTTGTCATTTCCAGGTGATGTAGTTTTGGGTTTTCTTAAGGCAGATTCGAATTCGTGCATATGGAATGTTAGATTATAGATTTTAAGTTTAGCGAACTGAAATGGATTGGCATCGTTTCGTTAGAAGCGTTAGAAATTTTCTGCCAGTTTATCCACAAAATCAGGAATTGTGCTGTAGTGTGTGTAGTTTTCGGTCAATATATGGGCTTTTCTTTGAACTCACCCCCTTATTTTTCGTATTGTTTCGTATATTTTGGCCATCGGCGTACATTTATTAAGTTGGTTTATGAATTTCTTCCACGTTTCTTGTTTGCTCGCTCGAATTTTGTACTTGTGATTTGCCCTTGCTTGTTTCCGGTAGTATTTCTTGTAAAATTTTTCTCTTTCTTCGTTGACTCTTGGGGTTCTTTTGTCCACCATGGTTTGAGGTAGAATTTTCCAGGTGAATAGGTAGGAATGACTTTTTCAGTTGCTGAATGGAATCGCTGGTATAAGTGTGTGAGTAGTTGTTCGTTATTAGTTATTGTGTTCAACATCGGCTCGCTCCATGCTTTATTATTAGAATATAGATCCCAGTTAGCTTTTGAATAGTTTCAGAGAATTGATGGGGGTTGGTTGGCATAATTTTCGTTAAGGTAGGTGATCAAAATTGAGCAATGATCGCTATCGCCCGGTGAGTCGAAAGCAACCCAATCGAGTAGCACGGTCAATGTGGGTGTACAAATTGTCCGGTTGAAAGCTGATTCTTAAAAATTATTGTATCCTATCCCACTGAGTAAACCGGTGTTTAATAGGCAAAGGTTATTATTTGTGATAACAGTTTCTAGCAACTTGCCCCCGTTATCTGTATTTTTGCAGTTCCATGTGGTGCTGTGGCCGTTAAAGTCGCCGGCTAGGATGAATGGACTCGGTAGTCGGTGGATTAAGTTGGTGAGTTTTTCATCTGTGATTGTTTGTCTACCGGGTATGTAGATGCTGCAGATGGGGATCAGCTGTCCTATGTTTGCCTGAATGGCCAAACTTTGTAGTTCAGTCAACAGGTTCAGTTCACAAAATGGTATTGAGTTATGGACACATATTCCTTCTCCTCCATGAGGGGTTTTGTTGTAGTGACCGTGTCGTAGAACATTACTGTAGCCGTTGATTCTAAACTGGCAGTTATCCCGTAGTTTGGTTTCTTGCAGTGCAATTATACTGGGTTTGTGGTTGTGTATTGTTTCCATTAATTCATTTTTCTTCCCTTTGATGCCTTGGCAGTTCCACTGCAGGATTCCTACATTAGCCATGAGGGGTGTCATATCTGTCTTTGTTTTTCGGTCGTACTGTTAATTACTTTCTTTTGGGTGATCTATCTCTAATCCTAGAGTCACGAGTGTAGTGTGGTTGTTCCCTGTCTGAATAATTTTGTCGTTTATTGTGTCTGTTGCGGCTGTAGGAGGGGGATAGTGATTTTGATCGTGATTTTGATTGTGATCTTAATCGCTTCTTGTTTTGGGTTTTGTAAGGTTTGTGCTGCTTTAGGGGTTTCCCTTGTGCCGTCTTTCTCATTTTCAGAACTTTCAGCTCTAGTTTCGATATTAATTGTGGGTTTGAGCAATTGTGTTGGGTTGGGTTTAATGCGGAGTATCTTTTTTTCGCATATTTCGTGGTCGTGTTGTGAAGCTTGCGGTGGTTGAGTTTATGGTGTATCGACAGTGTAAGTAGCTGTACCTGATTCGTTACAGAATGGGGTATTCATTAGTTGTTCGGTGGTCGTTTGATTTTTGGTAGTCGCCATAGGGGGTTGGGGTGTTGGCACTTTAGGTATTTCATTCGTTTAATTTCTAGTTATTTGAGCGTTGCTTTGATCGAGTTGTGGGGATCGTTTGCGGTATATTATAAGGGCTTGTTCTCCTGAGACATTTTGTTTAGTACGGATAGAAATAATTTCTTGCTGCTTGCGTAGTTCTGGGCATTTTTGGTCTCCAGTTTTGAGGTTTTTCCCGCAGTGGTGGCATGTCAAGTTGTTTTCCGTGCTATTAGATGCTTCGTGGCCTTTAGATGCGCATTTTCGGCACACGAACTTTTCACTTGTACAACTTTTAGCTGTGTGGTTGCATTCTAAACACTTTTTGCACATCATAGGGCGGTCGATGTTTTCATTTGTCCTACTCTTGCAGTCTTGGCCAAGGATATCGATATCTTCAGGGGAGGTTGAGCCTCTAAAAGTTAGGAGTTTGCTTTTATGTTGATGTTACGGCTTTTTATCCAATTGGCTGGTTCACCATTTTTGATAATAAAGTTTTCCAATAAGCCTTGTTTGAATTTCTCAAAGTTGGTGAAGTCATAATTATAGATGTAGGCGAGTCCTTTTGATAGATTTACATAGTTATTTTTTGTTACTTGCATAGGGATGTTATGTCTTTGATTTTTTGTATTCCCCCTTTTTGTTGTTTGCGATCTATTTCCACCATATATGTATTTTTGCCACCCGATCAGATAGTTTTCGGTTTTCCTTGGATTTGGTTTGCAATACTTTTTTCTAAAAGCCATGGCGTAATTTTTCGCTTTTCGTTTTCCTGCATTGAAATGTTGAAATGAGTTGTGGGAATGTTTGTATTTGGGATTGGTAGATCGGAGTGCCCTGTGACGATCTGTGCAGCACGACGCCTAATCATTCGTTGTTCCTGTTGGACTTTGCTTATTTCTGTTTCCATGATATGTTTCGGGCATTCTCTGTGGCCGGTTTCATGTTCACGCTTGCAAGGCATGCAGGAGAGGGCGTTGCTACAGAGTTCGCTGTCATGGCCTGGTTCTCCGCAGCGTTTGCAGCTTGTCTCGTTGGGCAGTGGTGCTTGGCTGTGTGGCCGTAGTTTTGGCATTTGTGGCAGATCATGGGTCTGTTAATAAACGGGTATACTATTGTATTTGATTTTTAGCCTGGGATGTATGTAGAGTCTGGTGTAGTGTAGCTATTAAAGGTTAGTAAGAGTGAAGTGGTTAGGGAGAAACAGTTTTAATGAAATTGGCACGGACAGCGTCACTGATATTGTACTGACTCTTGAGACCTTCCACAAAATCTTCCATATTATCTACATCATTTATTCTTGAATATAAATTAGTCCTTTGGATTGATTGTAGTACGGGTGTCCGCTGATCTGGCAATTGATGCCGTCGTTATTAGGTCTGGGGATGCGCTCAGATTGGGGTTTGTTTCGAGTTTCTATGTTGAAGCTATCTTTACCTGCACAAGTTATTCGTTTCGCCTTTAGACCGGTTGTCTCAACTATTTCTTCTCGGAGGCAAAATGGATTTATTTCATTTCTCTCTTCAATTTTAAATCTAATCATGAAGAACTTTGTAAAGTGATCATTCTTTGTCATCTCTTGGTTCAACGATATAGGGGTGTATTTGCTAACTTTGCTTTGTTTTTTCAAGTTTTCTCTTCCGCAGCCCGAGTTTTTCCTGTCTTTTTATTTGTTATGTGCTTTCGTTGTTTCAAGGATTTTTCCGAGTGTATTTGCGATTGTCCTATTTTGGTCGTCTGTATTTTGCGTTTCTTTTTCAATTTTGTGCCTATCGGGGTTGATGCATTTGCTTACATCATCTGCCGCAAGCCTATTCAGCACTTCATTTAATTTAGTCTCCAATTGGTCCAGTTTACGGTTAGCACCGTTTGATTCCGGTGATGGAGTTTTTTCGGTTATTAGATCATGTGTTTCACTGTTCCTGTTTATCTTTTTGGTGATAGTGTTGGTTTTTAGATTTATTGCACCTACATTGATAGCGGCGTTTGGGTTGTTTTTGTCGGGGTTTGTTCGTAGTTTTGGTTTGTTTTTCTTTTTGGAGTGCATACTCCCCGCTTCAGAGGGGGTTTCCCCGCCTCGAAGTCGGGGTTTAAGGTATTCGCTGATTGTTGCCAGAACCGTTCGAAGTTTTACTTTATGATTCAAAGTAGTAATCCAATATGGACTGTTGGTCCACGTAACTTAAGCCAATTCCTAAAGATCATTTTGGGGCCCGGGAAGTTAAGGCAAATTAAAGAGAAGATAACTATATAATTGAGACCCAAGCTCCGAGGAGCTCGGGCCGCCGCCCGACTCAGTTCTCCCCAATAACGGGGATTTGGAAAAAAACTAAAATCTTAATCCCTCGAAAGAAAACTCAAATGATAAAGAAAAGAGCAGTTGGGTATATTAACGGTACCACCACGAGAAGGTGCCGGGTCAGCTGGATACTTGCTGCAGGTACTCCTGTATCAATCCTTGTCTCCGACTTCTCTCCGTTCACCAAGTTCAATAATTCAGTAATTTAGTAGCAATGACCGTGGTAGAAGGAACACGTAAAATTTCCCGGCGAGGTTAGGCGGCTGCACATCGACACCACGGTGACGGTGAGCACGCATAAATATGCGTGCGAGGTGGCGACTCTGATGCGTTATAATCAATGATGCGGCAGAAAATTTAGAGTGGGATGTTTTTTAAGTGAAGATGATGTGATTAGCTGCTGAGCATGGGCATCCTTGAAACTTAAGGGACATTACCAGACAAGGACTTAGTAAGTGCAAGCCGTGGCACAGTGGTTAAGGGCATCGCCCTTGCATGTAGGAGTCGAGGGTTCGTATCCCGGCACTGGCGCGGCGATTTTCCCCGTTGGGTATAAGCGAAAGCTCAAGCACAATACCCCACTCAACCCAGGTGTCGGAAATGGGTACCGGCTTTACGGGGGAACCATCATGGTGTCCTATATATAGTGTTAGTTATAAGGCATTTGAAAAACCAATGTTCAAGATCATATGTATCAGGCTTGATTGGAAATAAAGCATCCTTAGATGCCGATGTTTTTTTTTTTTAATTCATATATTCGTTTGACTGCCGCTCTTGCTCTCCGACAGAGCGGAACTTAAAGTTATTTCACTGATTTCAGCTTCGAAAATCGTCAAGTTATACCGTTTAAATTATTTAAACGTTCAGATAAATTTTAAATCCATGATAGCTATGTGTACATGAAAGTCCAATTCTCATTCGACATGAGAGCGTCTTGATTGCTCTTCATAAGTTTTGAATAAAAAACGCGCTGTGAATAATGAGGTAGAAGTTACAAAGGAGTTTATTATGAATTAAAGTTCGTCTGCGAAATAGTTAAATACAACACTATCAACTACCTGTCAAATTCGGAGTCCATTACTGCAAAAAACTGTCACTGAGAAGGGTATATCACCAATGTCTGTATCATTCTGTTACTGCTGTTGCACAAGTTTGATGCCAAAACTGATACGTGAATATGAGTGTCCCAGCAACATATTTTCAGCCATTTCAGAACTATATCAATGACTGCATTGTCACTATTTCTTACCGTTTAAACATTGATGGAAATTTTTCTTGAACTTATTTACTTCCATATTTCTGTAGAAATAAGGAGACATGCGAGTTTCTTATTTCATGGGACGGTAAAGGTGTATGATACCTGATACACAACGTCAATAAACACATCAGAAAATGAATTCGATTCTGCTAGAATCCCAGAGCGACGTACCTGTTTCCGATCATGAGTGACGCGTTGGCGTATATGGACGGCAAGTACGGGGTGTCCGGCTGCAGCAAGCCCTCTTCCCGGACTTTTAAATCAACTCTGAAAAATAATTTCCCAATTGGGAAAAACTGACGTTAATGCACGAATTAAACATGGATGTGCTTACACATCTTTTTTTTTATCTAATACCATTTGGCCAAATTTCTACATGCTTACGATGTACAAAAAAAATCCGTTGTGTTCTTATTTTAGGCTTGCCTGATTTTCTAATGACAACATTCTTTCCGTAATCATTGGACTTTGATTGCATTCTTCTCTCATGCTCTATCTTGAGTGTGGCAAGCTGTAAGTGCATGTCTAGTCAGACCATCGATTGGGTAGAGCTGCGGCACCACCTGTCCAGGCGGGTGGTCGTTGTAGAGCCTCAGGGACTCTGCGATTGCCGTGGTCGTCAAACCGTTAAAGTTATTTACCCGCTGGAGCCCGAGCCCTCCATCTGAAATTCTATACTATTACTATAGTATTTCGAATATCAGGAGGGAGAATCTTAGGGGTTGTGGACTCGTTTTTAATTTGGTAACATGGAATTGCATTACTGCGATTCAGTACTCATCTTTTCTCTTTTGTGTTTTGAAATTTTGTGCACAGGAATATGAAAATTTTATTAATGAAAAATAAAATGAGCGGAATTCCTCTTCTTTCTCTTTCTGCTTTCGAGATTTTCGAAAAAAACTTAAGGCGTTTCCTCAGTATAAATTACCTTTCGATAGATGAATTAGTTTGAGAGCTACAGTGAAGATCAAATACCTGTTCCGAATAAAAACCATGGAGTACTGCAATTGCCGCTAGAAATACGGGTAAGAGTTTACGTAACTTTTTCTTGGACATCGCTTGAAAGAGACCATTGTAGCTACCTATTAAACTTGGCGAAATGTTTTCGATGGTCTTCTGCAATTTTGTGTTGTAACGCACTTCAAGGCCGATCCCGAGCAGTTCATTGCGCCAGTAGTTCCGGTTGAAGTGAGATCGATTGAAGCAGGTAGTTGATGTTGTTGAAACTATAAGCGCGTTACAGTAGTACATACTGTTACAAAACACAATAGATGAAGAGTGAGCACTACTGTTTAGGCGCCCAATGCAGTTCATTTCCAGATGCGGAAATTACAGGCGTCGAATGCTGATCAGGGAAGTAAGCAGAAGGAATTCCTGCCGTGATACGTGCAACTACAGTGCGAGAAAGCTGCAGCAAAGTAGACAAGATTTCTGCATCAGCGCGTTGTTATTACTACGCCGAACTGCTACAGACAGCCACGCAGTCGCAGTTCTGCAGCAATTGCAGTGCCCCACACAGTCACAGACATCAGGGTAAACCAGCGTGCTATACTCTTGCTGCAAACATTCACAAGAACATTATGTGAATGATTTTCAATATTATACGAATGCATGCGTAATACCTGATATTCTTTTGAACAAAATTTATTTCAAGATTTAAAAAATACGCCTTACAGCCGAAAACAGGTCTAAATGAAGTCGTATTTAAAGACACACAAGCACAGAAGATGCTCTTTTTGCCTGACTGATGGGATGACACTGTGAAATTACAGAATTACGAAATTTTCCTTCCGTTTGAGAAGTACGAGTATATACAGCATTTCAAATCCCATTCGCTGTTGCAATTCCAAGCTGGAACTATTCGCTAAAACGTATGCAAGGAACCAAAACATTATACTAAAACAATGAATTTCCTTCAATTGCAAATTTAAATTGTAAATAATTTATTTCTGAATTTTGATATAATCTCAATTTGTCGCACAAAAATTGAATTTTGTTTATTTTCTGATCGTACGGTTTCGCATTCGACACTCATCCAATTAATGGACTCTTGATCTCTCCCGCACGTAAGTGTAGCGTAGAAATGCGGCTCTCGGCCAACAGAAGAGACGCAACAAAAATTTATGAGATGCTAAAGTTCGCCCCGTGGACCATGCAGACACCCTCCCAACCGCTTTGCGTGATATGTTTTCGTTCTCTTTAAAGGCGAAAGAAGATACTTCGAAAACATACCAAGTCTGGTCATGGTATCGACTTATATTTTGGCAGCCCTGTACGGCCAAGAAAAAAACAGTCTCGAGCTCGTCTTCTATTACCTGAAAGTTCCTATCCTTGGTCAAGACACGAATCTGAAGACTCCCTCCTTTCTTACTCATTACTCCTGTGCAGGTTTCTTGTCTCGAATAGTTTTTGTAAGCCTTGTGCGACAATCCTCTTTCGTACCTGACTCTCAGGAATATTTTGCGCTCGCATAATTTTTGTAAGAAATATAAAAATTTGTTTTGTGGTGCAGCAAATAATTGTAATTGTAATTATAAAATTTTTTGGTGGGAAAAAAAAAATTTCAAATTTCTGTCTGGAGTCATTTCTTTCTACCCATATTACTTCCATTAATTTCAACGGCTACCTAAAATTCTTGAGCTTATCTGTGAATGAAAGTGAAGACTGTTTTTAAGTAGGCCTCTGTGAGTTTTAACAGTATCTTCCAATGCGGTCAAATTTAGAAAAAATATCGGAGAAAATACATTTTGATGTTTTCCCATCAACATTTTGTTCAACCTCAAATGGTTATTAAGGAACTTAACAAAGGATGTTTCATATAGGAATTTCATTGTGGGGTATTTTTAAAAACAATGTTGTATATTTGACTTTTCAACTCTATTGGAAATGAACTGTTTTTTATCTTTTCGTTTTACGTATAGATTTCCATAAAGTCTCACGCCGATTGTTGTTTGGCGGTGGTAGTTGCCTCGGAAGAAGTATGGCTTTTAGCTGGGCGGCGGTGAAGCACAGTAGTGTTTGTTCTTTCCTTTCTCGGCGTCTCGGCGAACCGTAACCGCTCAGGGAATTAGTTAATAATAAATGAAGATGAAAGCTCTGGAAGAGCGTTCAGATGTTAAATTTAATTTTTAAACTAACAATGTATTTAGAAGCGTGGAAACTATTTCAGTAATACTAGAAACAAAAACATAATCATCGCGAAGGGTCGGTCGAACTCTGCCACGGTCGGAGACAGTACACATGAGTCGATCGAATACGTTATGGATGTTAACAGATTTTATTGAGGGTCGCGGGTTCTTTCCCAAGGAATTCGTGGATTAAAGTCAGACTGTCAAGGAGCAGTACTGCGTAACACTTTCCGAACATTTGCTCTGAAATATGAACCAGGAGAAAATTTAATGTTGTAAACACAACTGCTAGATTTTCCAGTATGACAAAGCACCGCGCCACTCATTTATGTTTGTTCAGGAATGTTTGGCTAGTCATGGAAGAATGGGACAGCTGTCCTTCCAAACCCTCTTATTTATCATATTTGAACCTGAACGATTTTATTCTGCTTCCAAAACCTAAAATTCCTTCCAAAGGATTGTCCTGAAAATGTGTACAGCAAATGTAAACAAATTGTTCATAAAGTACTGAGCAATCACAATGAACGAGTTTCACAGCGTTTTTGCGAAGTGAAAGATGGGATGAGGACATTACGCAGCGAAACGAAGAGTACTTCGAAGGAGCAGGATTTATAAGGTGACAGATACAGTGAGGTAGTTCGAAGTCAAATTCTGAGATAAACGCTCGAACTTTTCTTAAAATTATCCCTAACCTTGAAGGGCTACACCTTATCAAAATATCGCCTGAGTGTAAGAAATGTGAATGCAGCGCGAGCGAGCAACGCACCTGTAGGCGACGTATTTCGTCAAGCCCGTGAACAGAAGAGCACTGGTGGTTGAGATGAAGCGGTGGGAGAACGACATCGGTAAGGGGAAGCTGAACATCGGGTTGTAGTCGAACGAAGGGAAACTTGGACCACCTATAATTGAACTGGAGAATGGTCCGAATAGTTCAGCTGGCGAGACCACAACGAATGGAACCTGGCAGACAACAGGGAAATCCCGGGGAGTAAATTATTTCGAGAATTTATCAGAAATCAGCTGAATTTAATTTTTTTAGTCCAAGCTTTCCATTATATGAGCTGAAATCGCATCCAGGGTACAACGTAATAGATTTCAATGACACATAATTATGTGAAATGAATGTACTCTGAGCACAAAAGGTTTTTTTTTCAATTAAGTTGTATAACATTGGAAAGATAGCAAACCATCAATGAATCAGAGTACCAACAACGGTCAGAAATATTTCTTGCAGTATTAAGTATCGGTTAAGTATACACTGTATTTTTGAAAGAATGGCTCTATCTTAAGAAAAGCTTATCGATATTTTCCTAGAAAAAGTAAAAATTTTGACGTCTTTCCAATTGATAACCCGTTGATTAAACATGTTCACAACTAAAGAGTTTAAAAGTTCATTTATGTTGTAACTTCTATCTTCTTATCTTTAAGCTACTGTAGTGCACACGGGTTGTCAAAAATGACGGGATTCAGTACCTTTCTTGAACAAATTGTCGTTTGAGTGGAGTTTCCATGCTTGTTTCAAAAGTAACTTATTTTTTTGTAACAGTAATGAACACTTAGAACACAGTATTTTTGCCGCTATAGAAGTAGTTATAGCCATTCGTGTTAATCCTAGGTACAGAAATTCAGCATTTCTGAAAGCAACTGCGAGCTTGTGCATGCATGTTGTAATACGCAATTCCCCGCAGAACTCGGTATCCACGATACGGACTCGAGTATATAAGGCTCTGGATCTCCCCAATTTTTTTTTTAAAGTGACTTATAATCGTGCACTTGTACAGTGTTCGCTTGTACATTCACGGGTAAATTAAAACACTCATTTTGAGTATTTTAATTTACCTGTGAATTCAAACCAAGACCACCCGTGCTAATTTCTTCCTATCTATTCTTAAGAGCGTGGCACGAAACATATAAATAAACACACGACGGTCATTCTTAGAAGTAGATTTCACTGATGCGATGTTTTTCCTTTGTAGACCTTGCGTGCTTAACCACGACAAGGGATTTTGTTATTGAATTCGATAAAATTGGAAAATCCTTCAAAAATCATTGTTTGAACTTAGGCTCTTAGACCATCCGCTAATTTGGAGTAATTAATATTTGTGCATTCTGTAAAACATGGCTTCATAACCAAGCCGTTCAAAATCTTAAAAATTTGGTCTCGTGGAACGCAAAATAATTGGGAATACTCAATACTCAATTTATATCAATAGAGGACCAAAATTGAATAGTGCAGATGGACAGGTTTAGACAAATCAAAGGAGCTCACTCTGTCCCACAGGAATGACTGGTGTGTTGTTGGTTAAAGTAATGCAGTTTGCTCGTGTCGACATGAACACACTTGTATATTAAGTTGGGCATGGCGACTGAGTTGAAAATGAAATTATTTTGAATAAACATGATAGGAATTTTTGGCCCACTCACGGCTTGTTTTTATAAAAAATGGTTTAGATTATCGGTGTCGTCAGAGGCATTTCTTGTCGGTAAAACATTGTTAAATTCTTGAAAGAACGACTAGAAGCACTTCGACTGCATGTGGGATTTTAGAGATCCTATGGCTGCGCCACTAATGTAGAAATCAAGTGTACTTCTCAGAAAATATTGATTCGAAATAAAAAAAAGAACAACTAAAACTTCTTGAAAACAAAAGCCAGCCGATAGTGACACAAGTTATATTTACGAGCTAACAACTACAGTAGGAGAAACATGAATTATTGTCAAATGCAACCACCACGCTCAATTATTGACGTCAATATTAAATGAAGTTTGTTCAAAATATTTCTAAGTACTGTGTATTTTAGGCTCATTATTATCTTGACGGTTTAACTCTACGTTGTGTTAAGCGACCATACATTTAAAATTCATAGCAATAAACATACTTAACGCTAAATGGAGCATGCATTGTGTTGCAATCCACTATTTTTCCTTCCTCAGAATTTAATTATTGTTACGCGTATTTACTCGATAGTTTTTCATGTTTTTAGCTTCAGACCGTAATTTAAATTAACAACAAAATTTTGAAACATGAATGCTATGTACGATAACGTCAGGTATATATCAAATATATGCTTTTTTTCTAATCACTATTAAAAAAGGAGCAGCGTCGGTCCGTTCGTCCGTCTGTGTGTCACACCCACCAGCCGAAAGTGTGTGATAAGCGTATCTGTGATACAAGCTTCATCAACTCCACAATTATTTTCGGTACATAAACCCAGCAGATTCAGAGTCGATATGAACCTCACGTGTATTGGTAGGTTAGATTAAGTTGTATAGAATACCAGCAGTTGAGACTGAGGAAAGTATAAGAAAGGTATAAGATAGCATAGAAAATAGTGGTAAAGCCATGTTAAAGCTCAGTTGGTCTGCCACTTCATCACGCTGTCAAGGAAGCTGAATGACTATTTTTGATAGAGTTTCACCAGTGCACAAAATTAAGAGTATTTTAATCGCGGGTTCTGTTGGGTTGGATATATTTGTTTTTGATCCACATCTGGAGTATATTTTTTAGGAAATTATCGATTCCAGTCATTTATGACGGATCG
This sequence comes from Platorchestia sp. MABIK, assembly GCA_014220935.1. Lineage (NCBI taxonomy): Eukaryota > Metazoa > Arthropoda > Malacostraca > Amphipoda > Talitridae > Platorchestia > Platorchestia sp. MABIK. The sequence continues at coordinate 140,281 of JACJUY010000964.1, read as the reverse complement.
CGTACACCAAAAAAACCCTACACATCGACCTTCACACAGCGTCAATAGCGTAACATCCCCTTCCCCCCCCCCCTTTTAAAATAACAGGGATGTACTAGTATATTGTAAAAAAATTGAGCTATCGTACACGCACCTAAACAGTCGTGTGTTTTCAAAGAAGTAATAATGTTCATCCTCTATATTTGTAACAAAATGAGCCAGTAGAGTTAAAACACTTTTCTCTGGATGAGGTTTTACTGCTGAACGTTCTTTTTTCGGAAAATATGTGGGAAGAACATAAAATTGTAATAAACACCGCAATTTTGATCGAGTTGGTTCATAGAGAGGTTTGAATGCACGAAAGAAGCGAAAAAGGATATGGAACGCTACTATCACACGCGATTTTAGATTTTCACGCACTCTACGATCCCACGCTACAGACTGAAAAAATGTCTCCGCTAACGCTAAGAATCGTACAACAGCACGGTGTCTCTGTCCTTACATGAATAGTTAGAATACTTAGAATTAATCTCTTGGTTTATTACACCAAAACATTTACCACCTCTTCTTTTGTTCGCCAAGTCGGAAAATTTCCACCAATGTCACATTTATGAACGGAACCAATACGGACAGGTCCGTAGATATGAAACTTGAAATTATCGAAGAATACCTTAGTCATTTTTAACCAAGTCAGCCAGAAAAACTTAAAAACAGATCTCAAAGTATTGTCAGTAAAATATGAATGCTCTTCACCAGCATAATTGTAATGTGTTCGTTCTAGTATTAACATGGCACTTCTCGACGAACATGAGAAAAACGTGGTGTAGTATTTATTTTATAACGATCTTCATCATTTAGCTGAAAATTTACTAGATTTACGTTGCACCTATAATGAATGAACAACCAGTTTGGTGCTGCTGTAGTTTTAAATTCTGGTTCTAAAATTTAAATTCCGCAAACAATAACTAATTTCACTCACTGGTGAGGCTCGCCATGTGAGCGTAGAAACAATATACTTCGTACGCCTAATTACACTAGTATTGTACATTTGATAATTACATACCCACAGTGCAATAGTTACCAACTCATTTTTCATACTTTTGAGATTGTTATCGAATTGGTGTGGGTGTTTAATTCCTGGGAATTTAATCTTTGAGTGCAGTGGAATTTTAATAGCAGCTTATGTAATTTTTTCAAGTCAATCGCCAGGTGTTCACTAAAATTTCACTGCAAATGGAACGAAGACTCACGTGAGAAGTTAGTTCAAAATGATTTCTAAGCGGAAAGTTTTAGGTAACTTTCCCGTCGCCGTATTAACTGACCGACGATTGATTGCTATGAGAACGAAACGTGCAGAAAACTTAGAGATGCTTCGAGCTCAATTGGTGGATATTTTTTTGTTCCGTACGTGAGTAGCCGATCAATTTTCAGCGTTGTTAAAACTGCTATAAAAAGTGCATTCATTACAAAACTAAATTGTAGAAACATGAATTTTACAAAGCTCAATAACTTATTATACAAAATCTCACACTAAGGAAAATTTTAATACAGGTTTAACATTCGTGACGAAGTACTTTCAGGTGAGTGTCATTGCAAGAGTGACAGCTACATGCAGCTCTGCTCTCCGCAGGCTGCCGTGAGACACGACCATCTACTTGATCAGGGGTCCATGCAAGTGTAAATAGATCAACACTCAGCCCTGTGCTCAATAACATATTTGGTGCTTTGGTGCTCCATGAGCTTGAAAAGTTTGAATTAATTGATAATTGTTCACCAATACAGGTGACAAAACATTTTGAATGACGATTTATATTTAAATTTTATTTATTATTTCATACTGCTTGTGAAATAAAATTTGGAATACAAGTGAATTAGGAAGTAGTTGTCGAGGTCCCACTAAGAACTATCAAAATTATGCGGTGAGGTTTTTGTGCATTAATTTATTTTTAAATAAATAACCCAAAATAATGACAGAAATTCAAACTAAGTAAAATTCACAAGCGATTCGGAAATTTTGTTTGAGTTCATTGGTGTGATGCGAATTTTTTTCACACCGAATAAACAGATGCTTAACAAGCCCATTCATGAATTATTACAGAAATTCTGAAGAATTTGTTGAATTTGGTATCGATCTCGTTTTCCATAACATCTACGAATTTCGTCATTCGTTTGGTATCTGATTGTTTAATTTGATTGTGGGCCTTGATAAAGAGTCTAAAATAATACATTATGAAAGGTTTCGATGTTTTGGCCTGCACAAAATCTAGAATTAACCCTGTTCACATTGTTTCTTTGTGATCCATAGACCACAAAGGATGCTTTGTAGAAGTTCTCACCCAAGCGTAGGAGGGTGAGCTCCATTTCCAGGTAAATGTGAGGAGCCCTCAGATGTTAAATTATTTTTTGGGTTAACTGCAGGAAATAACATTTCGCCTATAATGTACATCTACGTTTTCAGTGCTTGAGGAAAAGTTCTGATTTTTATCTTTTATAAGTGACTCCCTCTCATGTATTAGCTGAAATGCACTTACATGTTAATATTCAAGTTTCATTTAAAATTTATTCCGGGGCTCATTTCTCGCATGTTCTCAAAATTACTATAAAAGTAGCTCCTGCATCTGATCTTAATAACTCTTACATTCAATGCATGGATGTGTCCCAAGAAGCAGTCGTTGAAGAATACAGAGAGGAAGACAATGTCGAACTTCTCTTGCAAAACTTCGGAATACTCTTCCGAGCTGAGAGCGTTGACGCACAGTTCTACTCCAATGGTCATGATGTGGAGAAATGGAGCGAATGGACCTTCTTTGAAAGTGTTAACCATGTACGGAGAGATGTCGTTTCTTTCAAACACTACCTGGAAAAGGCAAAAAAATATAATTATAAAAAAACATTTGAGACACTACCTGAAATGCATGAGCACTCCTAGAGTTTTCGGGACACAATGCGCAATTATACCTAACTGTATTTGATAGGTGTTTTGAAAAATTAGTTCAATAATTACTGTAGAATAATCAAAATGTTGTCAATAAGGGAAATGTGAAAGATTTGGCAAAAACAGAATGTTCTCCTAGGTGGACTTGTAAACACACGCACGATTTACTGTAGAATAACCACAACGAATTTCATGAGCTTCCTCTTCAAGTAAAAACTGTTCATGATAAACGTGCAATTTAATTGCAGCAAAGTTCAAATTGATAATAATAATTGAAGCTTAAAAAAGTAAGAGGCCTAAAAACCACACACATCTGAAATGTTTAATGATTGATTATAAAAAAGTCTTAGCCTCCCTTACCACAACAAAGATGTTCAAAGAGAGGAGGGATGAAAGCACAATTTAGTATGGAGTTAAGGGAACGTGAAATTTATGCACAAAGGATATTCCCGCAATGGATCCCGTGCGCATAGAAACAGAAGAAAGAAGGTTGTGAAACAAAATAAAATTTGAAGAAAAAAGTCAGAGGTGCTGAAAAACAGTACAGCAGTGAACCGAAAAAAGATGGTTCTTAACAAAACAAAATTCATTTTATTTCAACAAAAGAAGGCCTACCTAATTCTCAGCTTAGGACCTCACATTTCTCCTCGGACCGCTAATACCCATAGATTCCACAGTTGTATCCCCCTGAGAGGAACTGAAATATTTACAGCCCAAGCTCAATTACATCATAGCGGGTAAAAATATAGATCAAATCTAAAGGAGTGCATCTTAATTGACACGTAGTGGCACATACAGTACGTGTACCACGAGGTAAATTACTTATTCACGTTTCTGCAAAATACATTATGAGCGAAAAAAACATTATAATTATTTCACCCCCTTTGCTAAAATTCATTTTAACTTGGAGGTTAACATTTTAGCATGCAATTAAATTTTTCCCACTTCTATGAAAGGATGGAAATGCATTCGAGCAGAGAAGTTAACGTTTCAATTCGACTACTTACAAACTAACAAAACCAACTGTAGCAACCGCGCAAGCATTCAGTGATCAATTTGCATGACAAACATACAGTGACTTTCTAAAGTTAAATGTGCTGATGAATTTTGAAGAGGACTCTTCAATCTCATAGAAAGAAGTCTCCTGATGATTCCATGCAATGATTCCAAAATTCAAAGACGTACGATTCATTGTAAAATGGAATGTAACTAATTGAACATGTTTATACCGCAGCGTTATTTAGTGAGGCTGGGAAATCCTCTATTGCAGCTAAATTTTAATATATTCCTCTATGTCATACTTTCTCATACTAAAATTTTTCTGGATATTCATTTACAGTAGAAACATGAACTCAATGTGATTAGGACCCGGGTTCACCTCTTTCTGTTCGTTACATCGTCCTCTCTAGGACGAATTTTTTTTCCTCTTTTCATATTAGAGATCAAATACTCTGTCCCTTAAAGTTTTCAATGAAGTGATTTTTACAATCGAAACTGAGAGGATCAAGTTAAAAGTAATTTATGCTTGTGTTATTGCTTCCTTCGCGTGGTTAATGATAAGTCTATTCCCCAGTTTCCTTCCATTGCCTTATGGTCATTAAAGACATTCGGTCTATTCTTCACTTTTACTATGCATCCTCGGCGCTCGTCCAAAGATTAATGGACGCAATTATTCACTGCATTATCATCATTCCTAAATCACTTTGATGTTACGATTTTCTTTAAAGAGTTAAGGTCAATGAATACTTTGCTAGTTCTCTAGAAATGAAAAATAACCTTCTTTGCTTGTAATTTTTTTATTCAGACCCCAATGCTCGAGAGCTTTTGAGAAAGTTGAGGTTGAATTTTCTACAGCTGAAACGTTTGTCTGTCGTATTCTTGAAATAGATGAACACTCAATGTTTGCCATGTGATATTGTTTTCTTAATAGCACAAATAATTAGTAATAACAATTTTGCGAATTACCTGACAAGAGACGAATTATTCAACTTCTGGGTTTGGCGTAAATAAGGTCAGTTAAGGGTAGGTCGGGTAGGTGAGGTTAGTAGGTTACGCTAGGATAGTGTTAAAAAACGGCATATTTCACATGTTCATTAAGTTTAACAAATTAATTCTTTGATTTTACGAAAATACTAGGATAGGTTAAGGAAAGATAGATTCGGGAAAGATGGGTTAGGGAAAGATGGGTTAGAGAAAGATAGGTTAGGGGAAAGTACTGGATGCATTAACACAATGAGAACAATTTTCTGAGCCCTGGTTTGATGAAGTCCTCAATGAAACTTCATATTTTCGTTGTCAAGACTCTGCACATTCTCTTTCTAATTTTACAAATTTGAACCATTATGACCACTCCTGTGGAGCGACGTTGATTAAGTCCACCTTTGTCGAAGTTATGCGCAAAATGAATGAGGATCACACAGTGCTAACACGTATCCTACGTTGTACACGTATATGCACACATATTCTGAAAATCAAGAGCTGCTGAACAGTCCATCCTTTCTTGGCAGGACTTGATGGTCTCAGTATGAAAGTGGCTATTTTGAGTGAGCACCTGACATCGACAGATAATTGTAGAAAAATATGAATCCAATTTTCTTCAAGTGCTATGCAGTTCCGTAATAGTACAAATGTTAGTAAAACATAATTTCAATAGTAGAAAAATACATCAACAAAAAACAGGTTCTAGAAAAAATTCTTCGGTGTTACATTTTACTGACTCACTGATAGTTTTAATAACAAATTATTTTAAATACAAAATTTGAGTAACCGAAGTATTTTACAAAATTGATAATTGTAGAAAAGGTACTGATCCGATTTTAAGTGCCAGTTCCGAAATCGTTCGAACGTTACTGGAACCTAATTTCAATGATAGAGAGATCTATCATAAAAAAGGCACTTGAAAAATTTCTTGTACAAAACAATGGGCGGTACATTTTGCTGGCTTTCTGATTTTTACATGTATTTTTTTAACAATAAATTTAGGTCCCGTTAGGTTAACTTAGGTTCGGATAGGTTAGTCAGTACGGAATAACTTGACAAAAATGAGGTAGCTATTTCTCATTGGAAATAGCTACCACTAAACTAAATCACTAAATCACTAAATCAAGGAAAGCCAACACAAATCTATTTCCGTTTTGCGGATATTGTAAACAATTCAGCTGTTAGTTGGCTTTTTAACCGCAAACTACATCATTGTGTGGCTGCCTGAAAGCCAGGGATTTTCCTTTGACCTTAATCGTCATTGATTGATGATTATACAATAGTGTTTACCCTATTTACTTCTATATCTGAATCGTAATTTCGAAAAGGATTTTCTTACCCTTTAAAAATAAAAACCGGCGTGAAAAAAAAATCGACAATAAATAAATGGGCTACATATTTGATTTCTGGTGTAAAGTCTAGAAAGCCTGCGGCTTATAATTTCGACTGTAAAAAGTCTTAATCATTCAAATCAAGTTGTCAGTGTATTTTAGATTAAGTAGACGAAGACAGTATGCAACAATCAAAATTAAATTCACTGTATGATCCTTTGAGGGTTGAAGCAGGTTGTTTTACATGCTAAAAGGTTACTATATGCTGAAAAAGAAAGGAAAATATCTACTAGAAATATTTTTATTGGCCTGAGAATGACTTACACGAATTCATTTAAACGTAAGATTGAATACAAATTAGAATAACGGTTGAACAACAGCTCACCTCCTTGACATTCTTCAGTTTTTTGGATGGAGAATACGGTGTCAACATAGTCACCTGGAATGAAAATTGCGGTTGAGGCGTTGGAATAACCCATTGAAGAAATTAGAGCGTTATGCATCGCGTCATATTTGGAGGAGGAAATAATGAGGAAGTGCTTGAAAAACGCAAAACGTGATCAAGGGTTGTATAATGTTGACTTCAAGAGAACTTCGGATTCATGTTCAACAATTATGATACAAAAAGCTTGTGCTATTTAACCGGTACGGATGAAGGTCGTTCTTATGCGGATTTATAATGGAAACGGAAACATCATTCTAAGCTTGGGTGTTTGTTTTATAAATACATTCTACGTTCCTGAGGTATATTTGTAATTTTTTTACGGTGAGCGATTACATGAAATTAGAATTGTTCTTAAGCAGCTAAAATAAATCACAAATACATATATTCAGCTTCATCGGAAGGCCAACACAGCGAAACACAGTTGATTTTTTCTAAAATGTTTCGAAACATTTTTTTTCTTTTTCATAGGAATGTACGAATGACTATTTCGGCTTCAACTGTGAAGGATGCGAATGTGGTTATTTGCTCATCAACTTCCTTTCATATATTAAAGAATGTGTACACAACAGATAATGCGATAATTACCGTTTTTTATACGATTACACTCACGACAATACGGAATATTTTGAAGTTTATTTGGTCAGCGTTTGAAGGATTTTTAGCTAAAAAATGTTTTAAATCATTCAATCCAAGTCGTCAGGATATTTTGTATTAAGGCTAGACTAGTGTGCAACAATTTAAATCCAATTCCCCATATGCCCCTGAGGACTGAAGCAAGTTGTTTTAAGCATTTTACTTCAAAAGGTCTCACCATGCGTTAGAAAAGAAACCTTTTGTCGGAAAATATATTGTTCCTGATTAACAATTCTAAATACTTGGATTTCGAATATAATAGTGATTACACGTGTAGGATGAATATAGGTGATCATGAATGTGACACGTTTAATTAAGTGTGATATTTTTGAACACCAATATTGCAGTGGGGTAAAAGCCAGTCTCTAGGAATCCCACTCATGAAGGTGCTGCAGATTTGGGGAACTCTAATAACTGACAAAATATTGAATGAGAGTGCCGGTGAGGAAAAGCTATGCTGGTCTTATGAGATTTTGAAGTTTTGAATAAATTGTTTGCATTTACCGTACTTTAGTTTCCTTTTTACCAATTTCTAACTCATCACAGTTAAGCTAATTGATCGAATTTTATCGTGTTCTAAGATTTCTCACAGAAATAAAATTGAATAAGGAATACTCGGAAGAACTTACCTCATAGCCAGCGTTAGAAAGAGCTTCGATGATGCCATAATAGAAATTTTTGTGGCTTCTTGATCCAACCACGCCCACAAATAATACTTTTCCAAGTGGGGCGGAGGAGGTCGGGGTCGCTGCAGCTGTTGTAGGACGGGCGGTACGAGACGTGTCTGCTGCAGTAGATGGCTTCCCGAGACCGGGGTAAATCAAACACAGAAAAATGGCCAAGAAGTAAATTGACCTCATTTTCACTGCAAATTCTTAATGAAAAATAAGATTTGAAGCATGAATATAGTTATACGTATACACACATACTCGACAGAGTTTTGCTTACGATAAAAAACAATTTTGTGATGAATGAGACAAATTTATCGGTGCGTCTAAAACCTAAATCTGTCTTTCAAAATTTTAATTCTACATGAGCTGAGGCCTCATATCATTGTAGTTAGGCATGAAAATTGTTCAATTCATAGAACGGACAATAACCTCACCCTGCTTTCAACTTGATGAAAATTTCGAAACATTTGTTGAAATTCCGAACTGCATTTTTTTTTCAACTCAGTTGGCTCTAAGAGCGGAATGTGACAAAAAAAAATCGTTTTATCACGCTAAATTTTCTATGGTGCCGTAGCATTTGAGTTACTGAGTACAAAGTATTGCCCAGAATAGCCATTACGTAAACATAGCACAATAAGAAATGAATTGTGAATTTTCTTCTTGTCGGTTTCCCAAGTGATTGTTTGCTAAAAGCCTCAATTGTCATTGATACTATTCTATAGTCAATTCAATTAATTTGGGCTGAGTGTAAAAATAGATATCAACTTTAGGCCAGCAACTGACTTAAATCTAATTCATTAAAAAGTCAAATTTAAAAATTAAAGGGCTTGAATGCATCGAAAACAGCTACATCAGATGCTAAACAGCTGAGTAAACTGCAGTGAACACAGGCAGGTTGAAATATTGAGCGAGAACCACATTCATGGGCATTGCTTCGAGAGAGTTCCCATTTCAATAATAACCTGAATTAGTGTTCTCTAATTCTGGTCACGGTAAAGAAAATGTCTTCCATGAATAGCGATAGTCTCACTGTCGGCTCCCATCCGCCGTATGATGAGTCGATAGGGGGCAAATAACCGAAAAGCCTGTAGACGTACAAATTAGCTGTGAACAAAAATAACCAGTCCTGGACAAAACTGTCTGGCACTGAATACAGTCGATAGTCTGAGAGGACCTGCTGTCGTCGTAGCCGCCGATAAGCTTGAGGCCCAGATCTAAAGGCCACGTCATAGGAGATGGATACTCTGGTCGAAACTGTTGCCATCTAGGTTCAACTACAGACGAAGACTTATAGATGGAAAACTACGAAGACCAACCAACCACCAGCTGAGGCCAAATAGGTACCATGAAAATAATACAGAACATAACGTACTTCTATTTGCACCTTGTGGAACGCATGTAATGTAAGTCGCGTTCGACACTGTTCCATAGACGCTGGGAGATGGTTCCACTCTTACACAGCCAGGGGGGTCATGACTGACTCGGGCGTGACCGCGTGACGGACCCTTTCAGATACCAGAATAAACCTTCTGCTAACCAATTCCGAGAAATCATCCTGGCGAACCTTTTAGTCCTAGACAAAAAAACGACAATAGGGAGAAAGACTACGAAAGTAGCGCCAGTGGAACGGAACTCAATTTTATGCCAGAGACGAGAAAAGATCGATCTTGATATATATGACAAAAACACGCAAAACGCAGTCCCCTTCATCCCATTGAAGCCACGCGAACCGTTCGAGGAGATCGATAACGACAGCCCATAGACAACAATGCCAGGAAATGATAGTAACTTAGGAAATAACTAAGACTGAGAAAAAACTAAGAATCAGACGAAGGACTGTGGTACCGAACTGGTCCCGCCTAATAAGCTTTTCAAAATCTAACTTAGAGCAGTGGAGCCATCCATTAATTAAGGCTTGGTGTTGACTGACAGGAGGTGGAACACGCCATAAATCGTTACTTCAAAAAGGAGTGCAAATTCTCCATGACGGATAGACGTCGTTCCGCCTAGTCGCATGAGCTTTGAAAACCATTCCACTGACTTCACAAGAAGTCACCAGTGAAAGGCTGCCTAATGTCCAAAGCTTCCTCAATAGGAAATTGTTAATTTTTAACCTCCTCTGATGAAGGTCAACTATTGGTTCGAAGAAACGAAACCGTAGACAATTCAGAAACCAATACTTGTACTAGAATAGGACCATCTTTGTTTTTTTTTGAAAGTCAGTCCCCAACCGAAGAAAAAACAACGCCTTTGAAAGAACGACTCTCCTTGGAATTTAAAATCTGTAGTAATTTCCATGAACCTCGGAAACATCGAAGTTGAATTTCGAACAGAAGGATAGGCATACGTACACACTTTGCCTAGGTCAATCCAGAAAAAAGACAATACCGTGTGTGAGAGGTCAGCCTCCAAGTGGTGGAGGAGACAATGAGGTAACTGAGAAAGTCACTACCTTCCGATGGAATCAGCTTCTCAGAAACAATCAGAAGTGATTCTACCAAGACATTTGTATCGGCGATGAACCAGCGCAAGTTCGAGGTGCCAAAAAGTCGAGGCAATTACATGATGGCTTCTGAAAACAGGAAATGCTCCACAACGCCCAAATTACTGCCATTCAAGAGTGAAAAAAGATGGGTAATTAATCGAACCTAAATCTCTATATCACAAAGGCTTTGGTAAAGAAAACCCTAAGCCGAACACTGAGCTTGGAAGACCCTGGTCTAGGCACGAGACAGAGCATATGGATCAAATCTCACGTCTCTCCCCCTCAAAAAAAAAAATAAATAAACAGGTCACCTGCACACTAGCCCAATTTTGGCAAACGATCTAGACTGAATGATAACCCAAAGGAACCGCGGCACGGATAATCGTCTAATCACATGGTCCCTACTCATAATAAAACACTCTCAAGAACGAGGTTCAAACACGTGTACCAGAATCTAACGATCTGCATCTTCCTGCTGACACGATGCAGAACGAGCAAATATGATGCAGATGAGGTACGTGAGGGGCTAAGAATCACTTGTTGCTCTACGAGAAAAACATGACCCAAGCAGCCCCATGCCAAGTTAAATCTCAATGTAGCCTGAGCGGAATACAAAAACGCCTTAGTTTTATTACCTTATCCATGGATGATTCATGTATCAAGCCCCAGCAAACATAAACCGGTAGATCGTTGCAATTTGTCTAACTATATCCGATTAGCTATTGGGGTAGACAGATGGAAGAGGTCAGCACCCGGTAAGGAATTTGTCAGGGGGATTTCCTGTCGTCAATTAATTTAGTAGTGGCCATAAATTTAACATGCTGGTCACCGGTTGATGCTTCAAGTTCTGACAAAGACCACGCACTCAACCATAGCTTTTGAGTGGTTGATCTTAATCTCTATGCTAAATCTGCATGGTGAATCGGGAGCTTGGTAAAATTCGTGTATACATTTCCTAATAACATCCAAGAAGAGTTCTGTTTATGCATAAGTAGTCTATCAAGTTTTATAAAAGGCGAAGTTATACTAGCAGAATTCATCGACCTTGACTGATAAGTGGTCAAGAAGATTAGAGCAGCTGGGAACAAACACTTGGGTACATTCGAACACAACGCTGTTGAGCACAAGGACATGGAAATGAAGATTTTTAAAGAGAAATTTTCCACTCAGATCCACTCATTCAAACTCTTCAGTTTGACTGAAGTACCTTGACGGTACTGGCCATCAGGTACACTACTGGCATGGTAAACTCGACAAAGCTTCAGAAAATGACCTCTGAACAGAATGACATGCAATCTTATCGAAATTCACTGAACACTGTATCTAAGATCGTGGTACTGATGAAATTAATATATCGTAAACTGAAGGAGATAAATGCCTACTTCAGGTGGGAGAATGCATAAACATTGAGGATAAAACACTCAGATAATAAATGAGAGAGAACTAATACTTCTGGGTGAAGTTTGAGTGATCCTGAAAACTTCTCAAAGAAACAGAAACACCCGCTGGCTACAGGAGGCACCATGAGGAGCTATTCAATACCGTTCACTGGACAGAACCTCTGACAACCCCACTTGATTCTGACTAAGGCTAGGTAAACTAAAGAAAACAGAGTGATAAAATGCTTTGACAACATAGGAATATGGTCTGAATTCTAGAAATAGAGCATCCAACATTTTACGGCAGTGCATCAGCCCAAAATAGAAAGTAAGCCGCGTTGCGCGCGATGCAATTAATCACGCGGTAAATCAGGGCCCGGTTATGATACAGGAGTATAAAAGGAGGACGAAAAAGTAGCAACAACCCTAACGGCGTTTTAGTGAAAAGTTTGACTCCTTATTGAAAACGTTGGTACCAGCTCAAACCAAAGCCCTCACTTAAAAATGGTGAGACTTTGAAAACGACGAGACTCAGATGCTTTAGGCCAGGTCGTGTTGATTTAAACCAATTGATCCAAAAGCCAGACGACTGGACGTATAGATAACCCTAGAACACATGCAGATACATGAACGATCGAAGATGTGGTGGTTCCGTGCAAATCAAATGTCGGAGACAGACTGGGAAGAACGTCCACGAGTTCCAGGACCTCCGCACGCAACTAGCTCGAACCCACTTACTCAGGCTTGAGGTGGTCTTAATCATGACAGAAGAGCTTGGAGCTACACCACTAGCGCTAGAAGACGATCTCACACAAATCGGATCTCGAACAAATCGGATTCAAAGTTCTACATCCAGGACTCCTGTAGAAGACATCTCTTCTAGCAATTGAAAATTCTCTTTTGAGAATCAAGAACTAAGGCAATCAAGAGAGGACACATACACTCACTCACCCTGACCTGTTCCGACACCGGCATGGCGAGTCAGGAAAACACGACATGGAGGCGTGCACGATATATGCTCCAGAAAAAGTTATCTTATTCAATTTGGGTCATCTTCTCCTTGTTGCGGTCAAATCAAGCCATTGACTCAAAGTTTTTATACATCTTTAACTTTCGAAAGGACCATTCTAAAAAAAATTCCCACGTGCGTATATACTTGTTACGCAGTGAAGCATTATAATGCTAGTGTGACACTTTGTGAGCTGAATTTAGTTTTTTAAAGCTTGTATAAATACTCATGCACATTGTACATGTTATAAAAAAATATTGAAATTATAGACGTAAATTAAAAAAAAACTAAAATAATGTGAAATAAGTACTATAAGTATAAACATTTATAATTGATAAAACATAAGTTGACAATATGAACATCAGACTTCCTGCAAAGCAACAATTTAAAACTAAGTTACCTCCTTAACCTGCGAAGACCACTGGTCTCTTCAATGTTTTTCCTGGTCCCACTGAATTTATTATTATTCATATACTTGCACAAAAGCAAATCACACGGACTGACGCTTTCAGTCAGTATCTCTGGCCATTGTAGGCATTCGCTCTGGCAAGAAAGAAATTGAAATAAACTGCTTAAGTTTTCTCTCGGTAGTTGCCTGTTTTCAAAGCTCCGCAGCACTATATGCGTTTCTGTGTTTTTACATTCTTAGTATTCCCTAATTGTCTTCTGCATTTTTTGATAAATGATCTAATTCATCTTTCTGAAAGTAGGTACAATGGAAATGAAGCTCACTCGGAACCCTCAGGATGCTACCTAACTTACTTAACGTCGTTCTCCGTATGCTAATGAGGTACGTCGCATTCTACTCTTCAGGTATGTTTTATCTTACCACCGCTATCAATTGACTGATAAGAAGGTCGACAGCATTATTTTGGTAATACTCCAACTACACACAACATAAATGTTCGCCATAATGTTCTCACGACGGCGCTTCAGATGTCCGCTTTGCTTTAGAACAGTGATCAAAATTGACACAGAGTTAAAACTTCGTAACTCTGATCGCTGTCAACAGATGTCATAAACACTGATCGTTTTCCAATATTTTTTAAAAATCAATGAAATTAGAAACACAAGCTGAAAGTGTGTACAAACTTTTACGCGGGGTCATTTCTGCTTAACAGCTGGGTTTAATTTTCAACCATTGGTTGGAAACTAGGAGCAAGTATCTCTCACTAGAACGAACTGCGCACCATCTGTCATCAACAATTGGTTAAGGAGACCATACACCTTTTGTTTTTTTCTTTATTTGCGAACCAATGCTTCTGAACTTTGACAGACTGATAAAACGTTTGAAAAAATTTTTGATTTGCTTCATAGAAAATGAGTTAAGACAAAGAAAACGGAAAATCGTGGAGGGTACAGCAAACCTTACTCCTACTACAAATTTTGACCTATAGACATGAAACAAATGTCATTTGAAAGACAAATACTTGGGCAAAATTGCTGAGGTAGGAATGTTTGAAACTTGTTTTGGTTTCGGAGATGTTTTGAATTAAAAAACAAGTTTTGAAAAATTGACAAAAAAAATCGATTGTTTTACTCCGATGACCTGCCGTTTTTTAGATTTCAAATTGCTACCTCGAGGCTGTAGCCCTGTTATTCTTTTTTCAGAAATATATTATCTCGATTCTCTACACCGAAAATTGCATGAGGAGTAACATTTCGCGTGTGAAAAATTTTAGGTTTCGACAAATGCACAAAAACAAAATGACATTTTCACTATAAAACATTTTGTTTGTGTGTAAAAAATGCATTTTTTGTTATTTTGTTTTTATGATTGAAAAAGTTTAAAAGATTTGTTGTTTCAAACGAAAAAAAGTTATGTGCAAAAAACTTGTTTCACAACAGAAGCAGTTCCCCCTCACCACCAGACCACCCCCATGGTGAGCGTTCTAGTGTGAATGTAAAATTTATTGCGTCTGTAAAATTCATTGTGGATGTTCAGCACATGTATAGCTTCAATTTATAGCAGAACAATTTTTTGTGAACATTTGGCGGGAAAAAGGTGTACGGTTGCCTTAATAACTATGAACACACTGAAAAATAACTAAAAGTGACGACTTAACGTTTATGTTTTCAAAAAGTTCGTAAGCATTTGGTGCGCAAACATTTATCATTGCTCTGGGAATAGCTGGAGATAGCAGTGGATGTTATTACCGAAGGGCAACAAGCAATGAACTTCGGGGAACATGAGCAAACAATTCAAACAATTTATAGCTGAGAGTAATACATGAAGAAAATCATTACTTAAAATTATTCAAACGGACAGGTTGAAATATAACTAGTTGTGGTCTAAATGAAGTTTGAAGCCAAATAAATGGCCATCATATTGAAACATTTTCATCATTTTACTCTTTTTTAAACTAAAAATACCAGAAATGATCAGATAAATCAGAAGTTAGCATTCCAGTAGGGAAGTGTGTTATATCTGCCAAGAATAAATCCCAAAGAAGAAGAGTGGGCTTGGTCAAATTAGGACGCTAGATTTCGAGTGCATTGATTCCTGAAAATTAAATTTTCTTTCACAGTCTTCACACATGAAGAAATTTTAAGATTTTATTCGATATTGCTTCGAATTATTGTCACTTGGTAAAATTGATTTTTGAATAGCTCTATAACATTATTGAGCTCATTCAAGAAAATCAGGTGATAGACTGTGATGAGAGTGGTGACCGTTCCTAAACAAATGCATCCAATTTTTTAAAAAATTTAGAAAAACTTACCATTAGCATAGGCATTCAAAACTAGTCTTAAGTACATATGTACAGACATTCAACCATTCACTCCCAGCGAGTTTATTTTTTTTCGTAGAGAATGATCTCAGTTGCATTTCCATTTGAATAAGATTTTTTGACGTGCCGTCTAGCTAACTTTCAGTAAAACTTAGGATGTTGAATAAACAGTTCATTTTAGACATAATACAGTTTGACTCAAAAAAAGGTTTACAAATATTTAAAATGTCATAACTTTTCAACGAATTAAGATATTTTGGATCTGTTTCCTTAATTTAACGTAGAAAATAATTGTCTATCAGTCTCTGCAAGTTTTTTAAAAATGCGAAGCCACTTCATAAAATTGAGTAGTCAAGTAAAAGGCACCAAAATGAAAATTGCGCAAGAATTGCTAATTAAAGTTTGTGAACTCCTGTAAATAAATGAAAACATTTATAACATAACTAAGCATGAGTTGAAATAATCGTCCTAAGGAAGGAACAAGCATGAGTTCTGATAATCCACATCGTGTGAAAAATATAATGGAAAGCATAAGAAAAAGAGCACAGGTTTGGGTAAAAGGAATGGCAATCAAGTAGAAGGATGAGGATGGTAAAAAAAACTGCGTTTTAATCCAGAATGGTTTTCTTTCTATTATTTCAAAAACAGTTTCTTAAAATGAAAAACGATGTGCAGAAACTGTTGTTTTATTTACAATGGTTCATAAACTTTAATTAGCGATTCTTGCGCAAATTTCATTTTGGTGCCTTTAACTTGACTATTAAATATTATTGAGTGGCTACGTATTTTAAAAATGCTTGCAGAGACTGATCAAAAATATCTTAATTCGTTGAGAAGT
Source organism: Platorchestia sp. MABIK (assembly GCA_014220935.1). Taxonomy (NCBI): domain Eukaryota; kingdom Metazoa; phylum Arthropoda; class Malacostraca; order Amphipoda; family Talitridae; genus Platorchestia; species Platorchestia sp. MABIK. The sequence continues at coordinate 123,864 of JACJUY010000964.1, read as the reverse complement.
TATAACATTTTCAACATGGGTAAACTTTTTTGGGTCACGTTGTGGTATTTTCTACGTTTATGTTAGGTAGAATGATTTACAGTTGTGTTTTTAAATGAAAAAATCTTTATGACGTACCAACATTGTTGCTTTAAACTTTAAATTGTGGACACATTCAAAATTTCTGGAATCAATTAGATTCGGAAATAAAGTATTCAAATTATTGATGGTTGTGTAGACATCTGTTGTTTTTTTTATGCTTAATCATTGAACTGAGCTAACACCGCCACTTTAGTTCCTGAATGCCTCCAAAATGCTTACCTTCTACGTTGGGCACTTCACTCGGACTTAAATAGACACACTATTAATAAAACGAGGTTTTGCTGAAAGATTGGTAACGTGAGGCGCGCTCACGAAATATACATTTCGAGTAGAAATAAAGTCAAACCTAAATGTCGAGTTTTCTTCCATTCAGGCACTTACTCATCTTCGTTTTCTTCTAAGTTCGTTTCTACTGTCAATCAATTAGAGGAAACATCATTCTCTATATTTATGTAACCATTTTAAGAAATCAATTATACAGTAAAATTATACCGTATATAGTTCATTAAACATTTAACATGAGATTTGTGAATTTTTCTGCGAATTCTAAAGTCAAATTTCTCTCATGGTAAATGCAGCTACTTGGTTACAAGTTTATGACCATTGCCATGCGGCTTAAGAATTAACAATTTCAACAATTAACTTACCATGAGTGATACAATTAGAAGTTCGTGTTCGAAGTCCATTACAATCGGCTCATTTGAACATCGTTACTTGTGGGCTTGAATAAGTTCCGTGCCTTCTAGGGCAACTTGTCGAAACGCTGGTGTTAATCGTATAATTACCCGTAACTATTATGAAGTTTCACTAATTTTTCGATTTTCCAGTCCCAACTGTTTAAGTTCGTTAATTGGGATTAATATGCACACAGACTTTAAAATGTCCATTTATTTTCCTCAACTATTTGACATTACTTTTTAGCCATTACCAGAAAATTGGCAATAAAATTCAAACCTGATAGAACTTAGGAGTAAAAATTTTATGAATAAGTTTACGAGACATGTTTTCCAAATGACGTCGCAAGCACTTCGAACGCACACCAGAAAGAAAACAGAACTAAAATATCTAGTTGCTAAGCAGGTCAATTCCATTGTTTAAGGAGTGAGGGATTCTAAATTGTCTTTTAAGGATATCAGAGTTTGGAACGTTCATACCATGATGCTGGTGAAGTAACTCTTTGCTGCTCACTTCTTGTTTCGAGTGTATTCGTCGAGAATCCAATTCAGGTAGCACTTCATCAAGCCTCTGCGCAATTGAAGTGGTTCACAACTTTACTCCTCCATATTTCAGATATTTTAATGAGTCGAAAAATGTAACGGCGTAATGAATGTTTTAAAAAAAGTTAAAAAAGTACATGTATTCTCCATGACTTTGTAGCTCTTTCCAAACTCTATCGAATGATTTGTTTGCCATTTTTGCACCTCTAAAATTGTGTGTGTGGGGGGAGGAAACATTTCAAACGTCAACGACTTCAGGCTTTCATGAGAGCCCAACAAACTCGGGGCACTGAGGGTTCTGCTGCTCAATCAAACTGAGAATTTGTACACTGTATGCGTTAGAATACTATTTTTCGTACTAAAGCATTCCGAACGTGATCTGCATGGCTAACTCTCGCCTGCTGAACGTTCGAACCTGCTTCGTAGTTAGGGGGAGTGTTGGAGGGGGGGTGCTTGACATCAACTCTCAACGCAAGTCCGTCATTTTCCAACGGATTTTTCTGAATTTTCACCATGGGCGTAAAATGATGCAACGATCGCCTTTGGACACGTACGTTTTTTTAATAATTTTCTTTTCAATTTTATTTGCTTAAACTGAGATATGAGTATTCTCAAAATTGTCTCTCCTCCTTTAATTTCAAAATTAAAAAACCTGCACCATGCTTTTTAGATAGCTAAATGTATTATCTAGAAAAGCTTTGGAATTTTTTTTCGATATTTTAATTCGTTTACTAGTGGATTTTTTTTTTCAACAGCGCATTTTTTAAAATTTGACACATTATTTCTGTTATAATTTTCAAACGAATTTTTTTTGAAAACTCATAGAAAAACTTTGAGCTCTTTCTAAGTCCTATCCATTGATATATTTGCCATTCCTGTACCTATAAAACAGTGGGAGAATTAGCATTTCAAATGCCAACAAGTTCAAGTTCTCAGAAGAGCCTGACTAACTCGTCACCTGGCCGTGTGATGACGTAGGTGACTGGACTTTCGCAAGCTGCAGCAGACGAACAATCATACTTTCAATACAATGAAGTATATCGTTAGATTAAAATGTTCTCATAACATGAGCTATAAACGGAAAATTGATAATTTTTGGATTTTTAAGGAAAACGAACCCCCCCTCCCTCCTCTAATTGGCTGGCCCTTAGCTGTAGCAGACGAACGAACGCACCTACAAAAACATAAAACATATCGTTAGATACGTAAGAAAATTCTTTTTAACATGAGCTAAAAAACAGAAAATCAATAACATATCGGATTAAGACAGAGACCGTCCCTTAATTTATTGCTTTACGATAAATTTGTTTCGTTTCCTGTCTTGGTTAAGGTTGCGAGGTTGGACTGCAGAAAGTGAATAACAATATTCGAATTCGATGCAGAATTCAGCACGAAGTGCTTTGCGAGCGTCTTATTGATTTGATTTTAAATGAGCTTTTTATGGATACTTATTATCAGCAAAAATCTGCTTGAGCCGTTCCAACTCTGAGCGAGTTGCGCGTCAATCGAACAATAGTTTATCAGTAACCACAGTTTTGACAACTGATTTTCAAACGAGAATGAAAGATACGTATCAAAAGCGACATGCGCACCAGAATTGGTTGAGTTGTTATGAACAGGATTGGTTTGTGGGCGATACTTTAAATATTTCAAGGCAAAAAATCAAAGCTAGTCTTGGTCATCTCATCTACAGTAAATTTAACTACTGAGTTTTTCCAAAGTTTTAAAATGAAATGAAATATAGGAGCCTTTAAGGATGAATAAAGTAAAAATACCACACATCTAACGTAAGCCCTTGGGTTTGACTTAAGGCCAGATTTTAGAACTTAATTACCTAATATAGTCACATGAGAAACAATTAATATGGGGTCAGCCGGGAATGACATCGAGAAACCATCAACTTAGACAAAAAAATTTGCTGAAGACAAATGGAATGTCCGTCATGCAAATTTTGAGAAGCTGGTGGAAGACTAAAAAGGGAAAAGGTGGCGCCGGTTAAGATGGGTGTGTGTACGCAGCCTCAATGATGATCTTGATTGTGTCATCCGCGAACACATTGGTGAACAAACTTATTGCGTCAAAGGATGCAATAAATAGGGAGCGTTTTTTACACAAATGCAGAGTCAAAATTCGTAAGCATAAATTACAATGTGCGTGGTTTCAAAATTAAATTTAACGAAACTATTAATAAATAGGAATTATCTAGAGAGGCCGTCTCAGACATGCTAATTATTATTTTTAGAACCAAATCGATCTTATTACTGTGAGTATTTAGACAACCACATGAGTGACCTTCAAAGTATTGACTTTTCTTCGAGCGTTTTGAACAAACCGGTGAATTTTGCATGAATTTGCTAATTTATTTTAGTCCTTCACGTTGGTGGTTTGGGAATTTAAGCAATTCTTGAACTTTGAAGCATCGATAAATAAGCTTTCTTGTTTCTCTTCATGATTGGCACGATTGAGAGTAACGACTAGAGGCATTTAATGTTTACCAAAATTTTTTATTCCATGTTTTCGAGTTTCAGTTTTTCACAGCATGACAAGGGTCTTCCAGATGTTTTTGACGGTTTCCGTTAAACTGTGTACGACTTGCCTCACGATTTCGATATTGTAGCTGTTAGCTTTAGTTTTAACATTAGGATATGATTTTTCCATCTAGTGTTCAAAAGCATTGGCTAAACTTAAAATTTTATCACGTTGACTGCGTTTGCGAGGTTACTTCGGTTTTTCAAGTTAGGCCTCAAGAAGCAGAGTTTGAAAACGACTTTACTGCTCGAAAAAATATATTATTTTTTCCAGAGAAGTAGACAAATAATACAATAGCCTTATATTTTAAAAAATATGTTGAAATGATTGAAATGCTCTTCATGTCCAACGATCGATGCATAAATAAGAAATTTGTCTAGTGGTACATTATGTCCCAAAACGCAGTCACAGTTTTAAGGGAACAGCCTAGGACAAAATGAAAACCATTTTTGATTTTCTGTTTTTAAGCTAATGTTACAGAGAATTTTTTTCTGAATCGAGTGATAAGCTTCACTTCATTGCAAGTATGTTTTTCGTCCGCTACAGTTTATGAATCGACCTCCAATTGGAAAGGGTTTACCTCACGATCCAAAAATGCTCAATTTTTTAACTCACGTTATCGATAATTTCTTCTGAACCTAACGATATGCTTCATTGTTTTGTAAGTGAGCGTTCGTCTGCTATAGCTTGCGAAAGGCCAGTCACTCACATCATCATACAACCAGGTAATGAGTTTGTCACGCTCTCCCAAAGCTTGAACTTGTTGACTGAAATGTTTTTTCTCCTACAATTTTAAAGGTTCAGGAGTGACAAACAAATGAATTGATAAGGCTTAAAAAGTTAAAAAATTTGTTTAGTTTGATAAGAATTCCAGAAACAAGATGCCAAATTAAAAATATGCTTTCTTTGAATAAAAACCCAAAGTTTAACAAATCAAAAATTTAAAATCGAAATTCCACTCCAATGTTTATTTAGATAATACATTTAACTATCTGAAAATCACGTTGCCAGTTCTGTAACTTTAAAATTCAAACAGCAGATACAATTTCCAAACTACTATTCTCTTTAGTTTGAAAAAATGAATTTTTTAATAAAATTACGAAAAAAACATGAGTTCAAAAACGATCGTAGCATTATTTTACATCTGAGGGGGAAATTTCAGAAAAATCTAGTGGAATATAGTGTACTTGAGTTTTACCTAGACGGCCCCCCTAGGTCGTCATGCCGACCCCCTTAACGACGAAGCAAGTTCAAGCGGTCAGCAGATGAGAGTAAGCCGTACAGTACACGTTCAAAATGCTTTTAATACAAAAAACATTCTAACACACATAGAGAACCAATTCTGAGTCCGGTTGAACGACAGACCACTGAGTGTGCCGAGTTTTCAGGCTCTCCTGAAAACCAAACTGGTTCCCGTTCAAATTAGATGTGCTCCCACAGTTTTGGAGGTACAGGAATGGAAAATACATTATTCGATAGAGCTTAAAAAGTGCTAGAAAAGTACTGGATATGATTTTTTAAATTTGACATAAGCTGAAACTTATACAAGACATAAGAGGGAAAAATGAAAAAAGGCGATTTAAAAAAAAATCCTGAAATTCAACAAATGAAATCGTCCAAAATCCACTCCTGTATTTATCTAGATAATACATTTATCTATCTAAAAAACGTATTGCATTTTCTGCAACTTCAAAATGTTAGGAGGAAACACATTTACTGCAATACCCATTTTCAATACAGAAAATAATTTAGGCGGTAAAGGGTTAGGTATTTAGCAATAAGCTTTGAAATAGATGTCTAGCTAATACTTAGCTGCTTCACTCCATGGCTACACGAGCCCGGACTGAAGTTTTTCTCGCCGGGCATCTGCCCGAGGAGTTTGGCGACACCAGGCTTCCATCTAATCATGAAGAACTTTGTGTTTTTCCGTCTCCATAACAAGGAAAAGAAAACGATTTGCGAGGCATCCACTGAGACTGTGCGTCAAGTTCAGGGCATCTGGGTGAGAGGATTCCGAGTCCCTATTAATTAAGCCAGAACAGTATTCTGTAAAGAAATTGGAAACCCTGTTCCAAATATGGAAAACTTGAAGCGTCTCCGGAACAGGAAGACTCAAAGCACTGCAGAAAATCAAGATTGAAGAGAACACGCACTTTCTCCTTGCCCAGCGAGAGAAAGAGCGCGGTGGGACCTTGGGATGTCAAGATTACGTTTTGGCAAAGAAGGAGAGAAGAGCTGAGGCGAAGCAACTTGGGGCTGAGTGCAAAAAAGGAACTGACTGTCATTGATGTAGTGCGAGGCCTGTGTTTCAAAAGCTGTGCTACCCTCAAACAGCAGCGTAAGTGACAGCCAATTAGAATCCACAGACAGTGATGATCAAGTTGTGTTCAAAGATAACCAAAATTTGCAAGCCCGAAAAAAGGCCTCTAGGCCCGAAGAAAGTCACTACACCGACTCTCGCCGCTGTTCTTGACAGCACCCAAGTTTCAGACAGGAAAGCCACCATGATAATCACTGGAGCGATAAGGAGGGTGGGGAGCGACCCGGCTGAGTTCAATATTAACAGGGATTCAATGAAGAAAGAGAGAATCAAAACCAGGGCAACTTTTGCAAGCAATCTGCACGAAATGTTTTCGACTAACATTCCTCTGTCAGTGCACAAGGATGGAAAGCTCATAGCAGACCTGATCTCGAGTTCGCGAGTGGGTCGTCTGGTCTCTGGAGTCGTCAAGATCTCTTCGGGGATCAGGTAGAGTCAAGCCCAGGCTGTTGTCGACGCTCTAGACGAGTGGGGGCTGACTGACAAGATCGCGGCTCTAAGTTTCAATCAAAAGCAGCTAACACTGGAATACGGGAAGCTACTTGCGTATTCATTGAGCAGGAGCTAGGGCTGGACCTCCTCCACTTTGCACGTCCACATCATATAATGAAATTTGTTCTTGCCGCTGCAGTCAAAACTTGCGCGGTGTTTCATCCGGGCCCGATATACTCTATTAAAGAGAATCTAAGCTGACTGGGAGAGGATTGATAAAACTATCTGTGATTCTGGATTGACGGACGATGTGGTTCGACCTCGGATCTCAGCAGAAAGTGAGCGCATCCTCACATTTGCCACCAGTCATTTAGCATCTTTTCAACCACGAGACGACTATTGGGAGCTACGAGCTACTAAAGCACACGATCTTGTTTATTGGAGCTGAACCCTTCCAAGGAATTCACTTTCGTACCCTTGGCCCAATACACCATGCCCGTTGTATATCGAAAAATATCTTCTCAATCAAAGTTTGGCTATTCCGGCGTCAGTTCAACTTGACAGCAAGGGAAGAGAAAGGCCTACCGGAGATATGTTACTTTATTGTTCTCATTTTTGTGAAATGTTGGTTCACTGCTCCTAATGCTGTCCAGGTTCCTCGCCGCGACTTAAATCTGATGAAAGCTCTCCTTAACTACAGCGCCACAAATTCTGACATTTCTGCGGCCACTTCCGAAAAACTGAAATGCCACATGTGGTCTCCCTCGGAGGAGAACGTCGGCTTATCGTTATTCGATGAAGAAGTGAGTTTGTCAGTAAAAAGGTGATTACTGTTAAGTTTGAAGAGCGATGAAGTGGATGAAGATGAAAAGCCTAAAAAGCGCTGCAACTAAGATCTCAAGACCATTGCTAAGAGCCACTATATCCATTCACTTTGCCCAACACTATGCACCTCTTTCAAAAGCTTGGTCTTCTCCAGGGTTGCGGAGTCGGAGGAACGAATTTGCGACTCCGACTCCGATTCCACCTTTTCAGAATTAGACGATTCCGACTACTCCTTTTCAGAATTTGGGGACTCTGATTTCACCATATCAGAACTTGGCAACTCCGACTCCACTTTTTCAAAATTTTGCAACCCCAGCACCGACTCCACTTATTCACAATTTTGCAACTTCAACTCTACCCATCATAATATTAAGATGGATATTTTATTTCTTAATGGTGGCAAGCAGTGTAACCTGTATACGTATTTGTTTGGTGTTCGCTTCTCTAGAAACATAGGCTGTATAAGAAACATATCCTAACGTTTCCTATCTTAACATAACCAAACCTATCTCAAACGAACCTATCCTAATCAAATGTCAAACAAATCAATGCATATAAAGGCCATCTTTTAATGTTACACTGAGGAATTCGGTATCCATGATATTGCAAACTCAGACGAACGGTAACGGATGCCAAACAAATTAGTATACGTACATCCTATGTTTCTCAAGATGCGGACACCAAACAAATATTTTGGTGCCCGATTTTTTGGTGCTCTCGACTCTATATTTTGCTAAAATTTATTTATAATTGTTCAACACCTAATGCAAACAAAAAGTGTTTAAAAATATTTTTCTAAACAGCTAAAAATGTAAAAAATTTTATGGATTATTTTGTAGAAAGTACGAAACAGCGTATCTATGCCTATTGCCTAAAAATGTTATTGATATCTCGTCATTGTGGGTTCGTATTCTATGATGACTAGATATCAATGACGCGTCTTCGCCAAAACTTATAGCGATGTTCTGATACCCAAAGACTTCTAGTCTTCAAGTTAGGTTATCCCTGTTGATAATAGAAATTTAATAAGTTTATTCTAATATTAATAACTGGAATATTAGTTCATTTTTTCAGCAATCCAAAGTACTTTTGTACTTCATGTTAATCTCTTTGGTTCGTTTACTTCCTAGTCTTGGGTCAAGTTAACATGTATTAATGAAAATATTTTCCTGCACTCAGAACTATAAAACTATCGATGAGCTAAAGTTCGTAAATCGCATAGGAATCTTGTTCTTTCAGCAATATTGAGCTTTAGTATGATTTGGCAAGTTTTTCGAATGCTAAAAAATATTTCTTAAGTTAACTTAAAAATTGACAAGCAATAGTCTGGGCCAAAAGCTAAAAATCTTTTTACGTTCAAACGAGGATATTGTACTGTAGTTGAAAATCTCGTTGATTGGTTATCATTTGTTAATTTAACATTGCTCACCAAGGTTCTCCAGTTTCTTTTCAAGAGTCCTGAGAGTAGCCGCTTTGAACGCGACATCAGACTGCCGAAAACGACGAACACAAAATGCATCAGAGCGAAAGAAGAAAGCATGAATTTCAGTTTCATAAGTTGCCACTCATTCTGTCAAATTAAGCAATGTTATTCTCTTTTGTTGTAATTCGTGCCGCAGCAACTTATTTTGCCAGAACTTTTTAAAGAAAGGCATTACGAAGAGATCTTCCGTAAAGCTTGATTTGAAGAAACAAAGTTATTATGTCAAAGGTTTTGAACTTGATAATTAAATCGATTTCCATAGAAGCCTTCCAGAAGTTTGATATTGAAAAGTTATTCACTAATATTCTACTGACAGAAACGCTTCACAAATTTACAGTTTTGAACTCAGTGGTTGTTTTCCGTGGCGAAGTATCTAAACAAATTGAAGGCATTGCATGAGTTGCCTTATGGGTCAAACGTTCGAAAATATTTTTATGTGCCATATTTTTATGGGCTTGCGGATTGTCACATCAATTTTCCTATATTTTACCATACGCATGATACACTTTTTCTAATTCGAGATCCCAGTCATGCCCAATGTTCAAATACTATTTGAATTCAAAACGAAGGTTATAGCGAAGACAATAGATTTAAAATACATATCTATTAAAAATTAGAACGTTTCGATCATCTAGATCATCATCAGCTATAGTCAGATATATAAGTATTGACAAATTAAGACCGGCAATAAAAACCATTCAGTAAGGGATATAATAATATGTACACAGATTAAAAAAAAAAAAAAATTACGTAATACCCATGTTTAACGGATAGGATGACTGCATGTCATTAAGGTTAGGTTTCAATTGGCTAATAAAGAGGGATTCAAGAATGCGTAAATTAAAACACGAACCTGTAGAACCTAATATTGAAAATTTTTCGAGTGAGATAGTTGTATTGCATTTTTCAGCATGGATTCTAATAGCTGAATGGGAAGGCCTACTTAATGGAATACCAGTCCTAAAACTTCTACCACTCTGTTCAAATACCCTCGTAGATAGGAACCGAGATGTCGAACCGACATACACAGACCCACACAGTGGGCAACAGTACATGTATACAACAGAGGAAAGCATTGAAATTGGTAGTCTATCTTTAAAATGAAAAAATGAACCTATTTTGAAATTATTATCCAAAACAATTTGAAGGTCAACACAGGGAAAGTATTTCACAACTAATGAGAGCAATTGTTCTTTCAACCTCTCAGACTGAATTTCTTCATATCTACAGTCAGCACAGTAGCAATGGCGGAATACTTTTTATCTAAAAATTGCTTGAAATATTTCTGAATAAAATATAAAGGACAACCATTTTGTACAAAAAACTGCTTCAAGAATTCAAACTCATTTTGCAATAATGAATAACTTGAGCATATTTCATATGACCGAAATGAATGGGTTTTCATGCCGTTGATTTTAAATAAAAAAGAAGAATACGAAAAATAACTTAAACCCAAACCAGTAAATGTGCTTTTCCTATAAACGATGGTACAAAAAGTGGAACCTGAGCGTTGGACAAGACAGTCTAAAAAAGGTTATTTATGGTTTCCTTCAGTCTCCATGGTAAAACTAATATTTCGGTGTTTACTATTAACATATTCAAGAAACAAAACTGCGTGGTTTCTTTCTCGGAACAAAACAAGAGTATCATCAACGTATTTGCGGTAAAAGATTGGTTTAAAATTATCTGGACATTCAGAAAGCCAAATTCGTTCATGATGTGACATGAAAATAGTCGCGAAAGTTGGACCCAAAGGCAGCCCCATACCCAATCCCTCGATTTGTTTGTAGTACTTGCCATTAAAAAGGAAAAATGAGAACCTAACGGCAAGATCTAACAGATTTTTAAATGCTACACGACTAAAGTTAAAGACGGTCTGATCCGCTTCAAATAATTGCTGCAAACAAATATCAATTGTTTCAGTTAACGAAATATTAGTGATTAAATTTTCCACATTAAATGACGTCATGTAAAAGGTGTTCGCACCAGGAATACCAGCGATCTCTTTAGCAAAGGAGGATGAAATTAAAAACGCAGTATTCATTAGTAGTTAAGAGGTTTAAAATGGGAAATAAAAATTTAGCTAATTTATAACTCGGAGTGTTGTAGGATGCAAAAATCGGTCTTAGTTGAGATTTGGATTTAAAATCTGCTTTATATACTTTAGGAAGACCATAGAGTATTCCCGGACCTGAGTCGGAAACATATAAACAATAATTGTACACAGTTTCAGTAATAACAGAAGATTTACTAAGTTTTCGTAAGAAATTATTAATTTTATCTTCTATACGGAGTGCATATGTATGGATAGATTCGCATATTTCCGAGAACCTGCTGCTGTCTGAAATAAAATTGCCCAATCATCGCAAGTAATTTGACCTGTCAAGTAAAACTACACCACGACCTTTGTCCGGTCGAGTCACAACTATAGTCTTGTTTGCAGCAAGAGACTTGAGAAGAGATATATCGGATTTTGTGAATATCGCAGAAAATATCTTATATGATTTGAAATTATAATAATACTTCATTGAGTTTTACTTGACAGGTCAAATTACTTGCGATGATTGGGTAATTTCATTTCAGACAGCAGCAGGTTCTCGGAAATATGCAAACCTATCCATAAATATTTACTCCGTATAGAAGATAAAATTAGTAATTTCTTACGAAAACTTAGTAAATCTTCTGTTATTACTGAAACTATGTATAACAGTTTAAATGTTTCCGGCTCAGGTCCGGGAATACTCTATGGTCTTCCTAAAGTACATAAAGCAGATTTTAAACCCAAATCTCAACTAAGACCGATTTTTGCATCCTACAACACTCCGAGTTATAAATTAGCGAAATTTTTAGTTCCCAT